>DWAV01000163.1:0-25886 GCA_018231305.1 Noctuana lactifera
TAATGCCATTATGACACCATAATGACTGATCAATCGTCTTTAATTGAATTGCGTGGTATCGTATATTCGCGATTGTCAAAAAACTGTTACTAATTTAAACAATTATTTACATGGTTTTGAAGTTAAACGGTTTTTTAATAAATTATGGTAAGTAGGTGGTAGAGCTTACAGAGTTCGGCCACGGAGGTACCACGCTGCCCTCATCACCCACCGTAAAGCTAGTCTTGTAGCAACAAGTAGGTACTTGTGTATCGGTTGGGGAGGGTTGCTGCTGGACATACTATATTTGAGATTTTGAGGCGACGATCTTAGTCGCAAGTTAGTGAAGTCGCAAGATAGTAAAAAACCACTGACACTAGGTACCCATACATTATAGGAATCCCTTTTAGGCAACTCTGTTTCATCGTATATATATATATATATATATATATATATATATATATATATACACCTACCTACTGAATTATTTTTTCGTTATCCATTGATTTCACGTTTATTTTTTCATGTTATTTTATGCCAAAATTAGTCTGTAAGGCATTTACCTAATGTATTCATACTTTACGATGTATTATCTTTTTTATAAAAATCAATAATCAAAAGTCAAAAAGACCCGTTTAAAAAATTATAATAAAGTTTATCTAATAAAATGTCGTAATAAGTAAATGCTATAGATAAGCGTAGCGCCCAGTGACGACGTCCTTGTCAGCATTTTCACTAACCTGCAATCAGCTACTTTAATGATTGTTATAAATGCTAACACAATCTGTCGTTAAGTCAGTACAGTTCCAGTATTCAAACCTTGGAGTCACCAAATAGATTAACACAATGAGGACGCTAAGCGCCCTGCTTGTTTTAGGATGTGTTTTAGTAATCTGTTCTGGCCGCGAAATCGGCAAGGAAGAATCCGACCTTGTCGCTGCGGCAACGCACCACAAGGGTCATCATCATGAAGAAGGCGGCGGCAAGGAGCACCATGCACACCATCACCATGACCACGGCGAAAAGGGTCACAAGGGACACAAGGGACATCATCACCATCACAAGGGTGAACACGGAGATCATCATAAACATCACCACGAAGGTCATCATCACGAACACGGCGGCGGTCATAAGAAGCATTGGGATGAACACGACCACAAGGGTCACCATCACGAACACGGCCATCACCACAAAGGAGGTAAGCACCACCACAAAAAGCATCACGACAAAGGAGAGGAAACCGAAGGCTACCACAAGAAGTATCACAAGGACGAATATCACAAGGACCACCACTTCTACGATGACCACCACAAGGAAGGCAAGCACCACAAACACGGCCACCACCACGGACATCACGAAGACCACGGCGGTCACCACAAGAAGGGCGGACATCATCACTCCGGCCACCATGAACATCATCATGGAAAGAAGGGCCATCACGATAAACATCATCATGATGAAGATCACAAAGGACATAAGGGACATCACGGCCACGAGGAACATCACCACCACCATCACGATCATGGCAAAAAGGGAGGCCATGAAGACCATAAGCACTGGGGATTCCATCACGGCAAGCACTGATACCACTATTACTAAGATAATAATAATATATTTTTTTTTACGCAAAACAATTATTTGTAAATAAACTCTGAATAATTTTAGTTTTATTTGTTATTTTTCAACCCTACAATAAGAATTTAAATTTGACAAAACAAATACCTACCCCTACTATATGGGAAAATTTTGATTAAAATTAAATTAGTACTATAAATTTTATTTATTGAAACTTACATTGTATTAAACCGCGTAACGAAACTAATTGTAATAAACCGTAAAACGATGTCGTCACGGTAGTCGACATAATCATTCGGCCAGAAATCTGCGGCAACATGATTGCTAAAGATCACTTTGTAATCGACATCAGATGAAAGTGTTGTTATCTATAAATTCAAAGTTCGGAAACACTTGTATCAGAACGATTGTAACTCCCTGCTTGACTACGCCTCATAAGTGAGTTTTAAGTTATAGTTTTTCTGTTTCCTAAATGTTTTGTTTTATTTGTTAAAAATGTATTATTGACTTACAAAATTTAAACATTTGTATTTACAGAAAAATGAGGCGAATTTTAGCAGTGGTGCTTCTGGCACTGGCACATGTCCTAATAACAGCAAGAAATGTTGTGGAACTGAACAATGACCAAAAAGGAACGTTCATTGAAGCGACATTGGCGTCTGGTTCAGACTTAGAGCCAGCGGCCAGCCAAAAGGTTGATCAGGTACCCGAAGGAACGGAACACAAAAAAGCCAAAGATAGCAAACATGAAGCTGGTGGCGGTCACGAACATCATGAACATCATCACAAAGATAACGAGGAGAAGGGAGACAAAGGATACAAATCACATCATCATAACGACAAAGGTGAGCACGGACATCACGAGAAACATCATCACGAAGGACATCATGATGAACACGGAGGCCATAAGAAAAAAGATCACGATGAACACGATCATCATGGAGAGCATCACGAAGCTGCACACGGACACAAAGGTGGGAAGTTCGGACATAAAAAAGGTCACAAGAAAGGTTCCAAAACAACAGGTTTCCACCATAAGTCTCACAAAGACGAATATCATAAGGAACATAAGTTTTATGACGACTTCCACAAGGGTGGCCACCATCACAAACATGGAGATTTCCACGGACATCACGACAAAAAGGAAGGTCATCATAAAAAGGGCGGACATCACGAAAAAGGTCATCACGAAAAACAACATGGAAAGAAAGGCAAGCACGACAAAGGACATTACGACGAAGACCACAAGGGACACAAAGGACATCATGGACACGAGGAACACCACGCTCACCACCACGATCACGGCAAGAAAGCAGGCCACACAGGAGGCAAAGAACATGGATACAGCCACGGCAAGAAAGCTTAAGCCCGACCATGTTACAACAAATCTGTTATGTTATTTTTTGAGATTCGTTTTAAGTATAATTGTTTTGAGACACTCTTATTATACTTTGTTATATAATTTTTGTTAAAAAATAAAAAAAGGTTATAAATTTTATAGTAGATGCAAAGTTTAGTCAGAATGTAGGCTGTGAATTCTGTAAGTCTAAACTAAAACATTGTATTAAGTTATTTTTCGAAAAAAAGTTAATTATTTATAAAGTCTTTTATTTCCACTACAAAACTTTGACTAATGACTGTAACTTGTGGACTTTCAAGTAAGTGAAAAGCTTTCTTGAATAGCAGCTTTTTCTCGTTTTATATTCAGATAAGGTATTTATTGTGTTAAGCAGGAAATCATATTTTTGTTTAATACTAGCCTATGGCCATGACTTCGGACCCATTCTTGATTTCTCTCTAGACCTTATTCATTGAATTCATTTTTCCGATTGCAGTCAGATGACATCACAGCACAGGTACAGGCATGAGCTCATAAAAAAAAAATTAAGTTAATATAATGCAAATGTTTTAATGAAATCCCAATTTACAAAAGGGTCATTAGTGGGGCCAGATGATCAAACTCAATCTTCTCAGTAATATTTTTTGTCTTGATATTTTCATCTTGATTGGCAATGAAAATCAAATCACCATCATCCCTCCAACCATATTTCTTCACCCAATAGTTCAAGGTGACATCTGAAAATGAAAATTAGTTAATACAATAGGTATAGGTATTAATGTTTTCTCTTTAATATTAATGTTTACTATGTTAACATAGTAACTAATCTTTTGTTAGGTAACAATTCAGATGAACAGATTAATTTGATACATTAAGGGCCCCATTTTCTTTATCAAAATCAATTTTTTTTATGCATTATAAGGTAGGTATATACTCGTATATACACTGCATGAACGTCAAATAATATGGTACATCAGCTTTAGGCGCCCTTTTGACTAAAATAGGCTGGGCGAAAAATATCTGCGGAAAAAAAACTCTGCACTACTTTAAAATCAAGCGTATAAATTACAAGTTCTTAACAGATTAATTATTATATTATAATAATGTACCCTAAAATTTTCAGTGAAAGTAGGTAATGCTAGTGTTAACACAAATATAATAATACTACCTACAATAATTTATGTTCTGTTAATGTTGAGATGTCTGTATCAAAAATACTCACCATCTATACCTCCCAGTAAGTTTGCTAGATTATTTTTGTCAATAGTCTGGAACGTGATTCCCACTACATGGCATACAAACTTCCGGATGGAATCATGAAAACTGCTTATTCGGTTGCAAAGCTCTGGCATTTGATGCACTCTGTTCCAAAATTGGGCAAAATCACACTGTTCCAAAATATCCGCCAGATATTTAATTTGGGAGATTGTCTCATTTTCAACCTGAAACAATAAAGACCAGTGACACTTTTCACATTTTATTACTATTAAAATAAAGTATGTTTTGTTTGCAGACAATCACTTTAGTTTTTGTTAAACAGTCCCATAAATTATGTGGCATTCTCCTTTTTCAAATTAATTTAAATGTATAAAAAGTTTATTATTATGTTTTAGTATGTTGCGGTTGAAGTTAAATTGTATTTAACACATTGTTAGTGCAACAAATAACTCAATGTATCTCATTTCTCTCACCACAGACTCGAGAAGCAAACATTTACATAGTGTAAAATCAGTATGAGGGAAGTTTGTCAAGGCCTTAAGAAGGATTTGACAAGTAATATCTGGGTTGAACTTCTCGGGGTTAAATTGATACAGTTTCAACACAGCTAAATTGGCTTCCAAATCGTATGTGTTCTCCCTGGATTGCATTTCAACATATCGCTCTAAAGTCTGAAGGTTGGCTGGATTGTACCTGAAAAATCATACTTACTATTAATCTATTATCTATATATATGTAACAGGTTTTATTTCTAGAGACGTATCTACAAAAGAAACTGTAGTAAAAAATGGTAATAAGGTTAGAATTTAGTTACAATACTAGTGTTTGACAATACCTTTCAATGCTTTTCAGTATGTTTGCAACAGTTTGCCTCATTGTTTCCGCCATTTTTTGAATCGTTATAAATAGTTTCAAATTTCATATATTTTGTTATTTAATAATAACTTATAGTCAATTAGTTAATTTAAAAAATTAAAACGACAGTAAGGAGTAAAATAACAGCAGCACGCACACGCACGCTAACTAGTGTCAAATGTCAATTCAATTTAATCTGTCATGTCAAGTGACGTGACGTGCCGTGCTATGCATAGACATAATATATTGCACATTCAGCACATTGCGGTTGAGTTTCATTTCACACATAATATATATATATTTAATATTTATTTTGAAAAGTTATTCTTTTCTAAATAAACATTTATAGCATATAGTTTACAGTAAAGACTATAATAAGTATGGCTTACAACATTTAATTGCGCATATAACTTAAAAAAGTAATGGATGCGTGCCGCTTACAGCTTGTAGTCCTTTCGAATATGAGGCCTAATTCTTAATCTCTGGGCTGGGTTCTTACAACTTTGAATACTTACCGTTTAATCAAGTTGAAATAAAAATCGACTTCATTAAGTATAATAGTTCTCCTTCCTTCCTGAACTCACGTTTTTTAAATTAGAATATTTTTATAGTTAAAATAATACTGGCTTTAATTTATGTTACATGGGATAAGGCAAGCGATTCTAGATGTGTTTTCTTTTTTGAAATGATATTAGGTATCAAATCTAGTCATATAAATTAAAAATTATGTATAATGTTAACCGCTTTTATCCACTTGACACACGATAACCTTTATTGAAGTTTTACTCAACTTACGATAGGTAACGCTTACGCTTTTCTTAACTAAGTAGGTACGTATTAAAATGTTGTTTTACGTAAAAATCTTTAAGTACCTATTAAGTTAAAATCCGTGTAAAACAATAAAAACTATACCAGTATAAAAATGTTGAGTACCTTCCTGTCATAACTATGAATTTGAAAAAAATTCATCCATTCAATTCTTATTTTTACTCTTTTCTGTTTCTATACTCTCACACTCCCAAGCAGTGCCTCTCACGAAAACCCTGGCGTTAAGTCTGGTAGGTCAGTAGGTAGTGTTTATATTTTACCTATAATTTTGCACACCTTGTAAGGCAGGGTATACTTTATTTTCAGAAAAACCTATATATAAAATCAGTAAAAAATCTGTGTTTGACTATGTTCTGGCAGTACCAAAAATCTTATTAATTTTGGTAAGAAACATCAGTATTGCCATACTTCAGTATTTTTATTAAACAAAAAACTTCTTAATTAAAAAAATATGGAAACAATTGACATAATAGGTCAGCCACTAAACATGCAGTACAGTAAACTGCTACAAACATTACACATTTTAATTTATAATAAACATGATACAATAAAGAGGTTTTAAACAATATCAATTTAAGTAAAAAATTTGAAATGAATGACTGCAAAATTAATTTTGTTTTAGAAACAGAATAATTTTTACTGGAAATAACATTTTGATAATGAAAACTAACAAAATTAAAATATCTATTTATTAATATTTTTTTACCTTAGAGTTGAATTTATTTCCAGACATTGAGTTTTGATCACAATTCGAAAAATACAGACCTAAGTCAATTACATCCTATAACCCTAAAATTTGAGGGAATTAAAAAAATAAACTACATACCTTATTAACAAATTAAAAAAAAACACAATTGCTACTGCTTTTTAAAACTTTTCAATATAGGATATATATTATCAAAGGCCTCATATATTTCTTGTCTTATTTTTGCTCCTGTTAATACTACTTTACCAGACACAAATATTAATAATACTATTCTAGGCTTAACCATTCTGTAAATGAGTCCAGGAAATAGTTCAGGCTCATAGGAGCTGAACTGACAGTGGGTTAAAACAAGTCCTTCAAGGCGAATTGGAAACTTCACATCACAGCTCCCAACCATATTTTGAATCTTGAAATCTAAAAATTTTGCCTGGAATAAAAATATATAAAATATTACTACTCATTATGATCATCATATTTATTCATAAAGTGGTTCATATCATAGGCATCATTTTTATTTAGTTGCATGAATGTACACTTACCATAAATCCTAATTTCTGAATAATTCTAGCATACTTTCTGGCTGCTAATCGAGAATCTTCTTCACTTTTTGCACCGGTACAAACCATTTTGCCTGAAGAAAATATAAGGGCAGTTGTTCTTGGCTCTCTGATTCTCATTATAACAGCAGCAAATCTTTTTGGATTATATTCTGCATTACGGGCATGAAGAGCAATTTTTTTCAAGTCTAATTTGCATCCTAAATTAACAGTAGATACAATATTCCTGAAAAAATACATAAACTGTTAAGTTGGCTCTGCAATAGAAAATTTTTTGAGTGGTAATATCAAAGCAACACTACTTATGTTACAAATTGTAAAAAAAAATATGTGAGATATTTGATGTGAAAAAAAAAGGCTACACAGATGCAGATTGCAAAAAAATTTAGCACACAGAATTCCAATATAATTATGCAGGATTAAACACGTAATTTAGGGAATTATTTTAATTTTAAACTAAAAACATTGAATGCACCTTTGTAAAATTACTATTTTTTTTTGCACTGAAATCTATTTATATTATATTAACTATAATATTTAAAGTAACTTTACTGCAATTGTGGTAATATTCCTGGATCAGCAGAATGTGGAGTCATTGGAGTCATGGGTGCTGGACTGCTTTGGCACAGCATCTGCTGGCTGGCTAGACTGGCACCAGTTATCAATGGAGACATCATATTTTGCTGTAAAGTATCAATCACCTCAATTTAATGATGGAATAAACATAGAAATGTTTATATTTCTATCGGAGTTCAGTAATTTGTTTCATAAATAATTAAAAATTTTAATTTTATTTTTATTGGCACTAAATAAAGATTACTGAACACTGGATAGTCTTTCAAGATTAAATACATGTTTATGGGCTGTGACAACTTAACATAATCTAACCTACATAGTTTTTGCCCCTTTCTATCTATAGATGTCTTAATGCTAGATATGAATTTTATATCATATTGAATTGGCTATACATGTACATATAGTTTAGTGACATTTACCGTATATAAGTGGCCTATAGACTCATTAGTAACGTCTGTAATATAAAACCTGATATAATTATATTGAAATATGGGGGGATTTAGATATGGAGATATTCTATAATGGTAATAGAATAAGTACCGGAGTTTGCGGCTGCATCATTTGTTGAGGTGTCGCATAACTTGCAGTAGGGGCATACGTGTGGATGGATCTCTGTGGCGTGCCCATGAGCCCAAACCCAACGAGCGGAGATGATCCTAAAGAAGCTAATGTGTGCTGTTGTTGCTGATGGTGAAGCTGCTGTTGATGTTGTTGTTGTTGTTGCTGTTGCTGCTGCATTGCATTTGGTAATATTTGTTGGTCCTCTTCTGGTTGATGTAAGGGTGTCCCTATTCCCGGGATATTATACGGACTTGGAAGCATTTGATCCATTGTTGATGTTTCTTTCTTAAACTTGCATAAATATATGTTAAGACTCTTAACTTTTTAACTTTTTATTTACTAGCACCGTTTCATTTAACGTTTACATTAAAAATAAAATAATTATTTTACAACTAAACTAAACTAAAACGATAAACGATTTACCAAACCACCGCTTGTCAAAATTGTCAATGTCATGTCATCATAGATACGCTTGCACAGACAGAACTGAATGACACTGACAATACAGTCTTCGCTGGTAACATAGGGTGGTACACCTAGTCTAGGTATCTACGATTGTTGCATCTCTTTGTTGCGTTACGTAGATTACATTACATCTAAGTAGTCTATGGTGTAGGTAATCTAGAATATTATTATTATTATTATGTTGTGTAAACTTGTGTATGTATGCAGGGTCAAAAATATATTTAAGGTAATACCTAATAATAAAATTCAATTCATTATGAATTCATTCCAACGCTTAATTCCTTGTTGTCCGTTTATTATATTCTAATTTATGTTTGAAAATATAGCACTTTACTTGAACTAGACTGTTTCTGAGTACATAGCCTGTGTATTTACATACAAGCTGGGTGAATTATTTTATCAAGATGAGAAGTGATACAGAAAAAGAAGCTGGTTCATTTATACTTCGAAGTTATGGTCAGTTCTTTAAAAAACAGTATCAGGATTTCATATCCCTATCACATGGCCAAATATTAGGCGAGAATAAAACGTTTACACCTATACAAGTTGTAATGGTGCCACTAGAAGCGATTCCAGTGACAGCACTTGTGGCCTCTGATAACACTGTAATGACTAAAGTTATAGGTGTATTATCATCATTATGTGTAGAGGTAAATACATTGAAAGAAGAAGCATTTGAAAGGTTTGTTTACTTTACAACTTTTTTTAACATAAATTAATTTTGTAAAATTGCTTACATTGATTTTATTATGTAATTATTATAATTTTATTATTATAATATAAAATTGCAATATTCTTTACGAGTAGTAACACAGGCAGACAAAAGTTTTATGAATGCACATTATGAACATTTTAAAATTAATAATGTATTTTTTAGGCATTTCCCATTTTTGTCAGCATATGATGAGTACACAGAAAGTGCAATTTCCTCTCAAATGGAAGCAATATGTTTGCTTAGTGCATTTATAACCCGCTGCCATGATACACTGCTAAACCTCTGCTCCCAAGTCTTTGCTATTATCACTGAGGATGTGATCAATCTAAGTATGTTATTTTATAATAAGTATTCAAATAATGTCATCAGAAATTTATTTTTCTTCTAAAACATTTCATGTGAAATAGACAGACTTCCAACCTTGTAATGCTTTTATTAAAATTTGAGTTGTAGTTAGTAACAAATATAATGTAATTAAAATTTTCACAATATATATTTCAGTGATTATGACACTAAAAGTAATGTTATTAGGTATGTTAGAAAGTTATATGAAGAATATATAAAAAAATAATTTTTCATAACAAATTTTGTATTTTTTAGACATTGGTACTTTGCTAAATTACAGGTGGTATTCAGTGGCATTATATAATTAACAACATAGGCGAAATATTTACGATGTTGGTACTGTTGGAGCAGCTTATAGTTAACTCTTCATTAGCATCAAATTGGAATAAGTATACAAAATCTGTAAATTCAATATCTACAGCTGAAAATGATGATTCATTAGATGAGAAATTTAAAGCAATTACTGGAGCTATTGATGCAATCACTCAGAAAATAATGAATGATGGCATAATACAAAATGCTCTTCAAACAATATTAACCACAAGAAAAAAAGATTTGACAGGGAAAAATATTTCAATAATCTCTTCAGAATTTGCAAATTATTTAAAACTTGCCATATCAAACCTAGATAGGCTTGTTCAAGAAAAACCCAATCTGAACAACATGTACAAGTGTATTAAAATTAATGCATTATATGTACTGAGTATGCACATATTTGGGAGCAATGATAAAAAAATCTTGAAGTCTTTAATTGAATTGAACTTAAAGGTTAGTATAAAAACAAAGTTAGTAAAATTTTGGTAATAAACTCATTTTTAAATATGTTATTTTACTTTGCAGGCTCATAGTATTCCTGTAATGGGGACTGTTATTTGGTTTCCTGAACAGTTTCTGCAAAGGCATATACCGTCACAATGTGCTAACTATCCAAAACTATCACAAACAATGTTAAAAACAAGACAAGCCTATATGAGCACTAAAAAAGCTTCTTTGACCAGGGATGTTATAAATCTACAAAGTTTATGCTCACGTTGGGTACTAGATGTAGAAGAAATATTTTCATCAAATAACAAGCTAAGTGCTGCAGAAATGAGTCATCATGCAAAAACTATTTTTGATGGGCTAGAAATTGCTTCCAGTATAAATTATTCAATATTGACATTTGTTAATTTACACCTGTCTCTGGGAATTCCATTGCCAAAAAGCATGCTTATATCTATATTTGATGTAGTAGACACTCTTAAATCTTTAAGAAATACTGTTAGTAGGAACTATGATCAAATAGTTAATTCAACTACAATGATAACCCAACATTTAATATTTCAAGCAGGATCTTCAATATTCGAAGTGAAGAAGACATTAATGTGTGATAAAAAATACGCAAATAAAAGACTAGACGAACTGACTTGCATTGTTATAGCAGAACAAGCAATAAAAGGTGCGGCGACTATTGAACGCAATGTCGCTGCTAATGTAGCTCTTAGTTTTGTTCCAGAAACTACTTATTTAGAAGACAGTTACACTAAACTTGGCAATTTATTAGAAAAAGTTCAAGTTTTATCAAATTTTACGAAAAACATGGAACAATATTGCAACTGCTCTTGGTTGTTGTGGCATCAAAATGTTCTCCCAATATATTTTGAACAAAATTTCAGTAATCAATTAAATGCAATAAGATTGAAGTTCTTGCTAATGGTTTTGGAAGACTGTATTGTGTTCTTGCATAAAATAGACAAGCAATTTGGTAAAGATAAGTCCTCAGATTTTATTGACAAAACGAAAAATTTAGTTGATGTTCATGTAATTAACGATATAAATCAAAATATTGAAACAAATTTACGTTTACACATTCACTCTCACCTACAGTTAGACGTGATAAATCCATTGGCATTCAATATGATAAAAAAGATATTACTAGCAATCGACAATTTTCGAATTCATCGAATGTATATTTCTGTTATGCCATCCGTTGAACATTACTTATCAAAAACTTACTATAACTTAACTACAGTTGTTTTATCGGATTGGAAAACATACGGTGAAATGCGTCAAATGGCAAAATTCAAATTTAATCTATCTACAATCAAAGATAACTTGCCAACACAGACTTTAGAACAAGGTTTAGACGTGTTAGAAATAATGCGTAATATCCACGTATTTGTTGCCAAGTATCAATATAATCTAAACAATCAGATTTTCATTGAAAAGAGCAGTAACAACAAGCACTTGAATTCTATAAATATAAGGCATATTGCTAATTCTATTAGAACACATGGGACAGGTGTGATGAATACTACAGTGAATTTTACATACCAATTTTTAAAAAACAAATTTTTTACTTTTTCCCAATTCATGTATGATGAACAAATAAAATCGAGATTAATCAAAGATATGAGAAATTTTAAAGAAAATGCTAGTTCACACGGAAATATGTATTCGTACAGAAATGCAGAGAAGTTTAACAAAGGTATAAAGGTTTTGGGGGTTGATGAATATGGACAAAGTTATTTAGATTTGTTTAGAGATTTAATTACACAAATTGGAAATGCGATGGGATATGTGCGAATGATTCGTTCTGGAGGACGACACTGCTGTGCTGATGCTACTGCATTTTTGCCAAATCTCGAAGTAACAAAAATTCAGTTCAGTGAAGAAAGCAATCTGATAAATATAGTGACTGAATCTGCAGAAAATTTTGATGAAAATATTAACGGGCTTATTACAAATTTCATTCAAGGAACAGAATATTTCAAACTTTTAGTAGACGTGTTTGCACCAGTGTTTCGAAACCCAAAAAACGTGCATCTTAAAAATTTCTTTATAATAGTTCCGCCATTAACTTTGAATTTCGTTGAACATATGATATTGTCTAAGGATAAGATGTATAAAAAGAATAAAGTTGGAGCATCTTTCACAGACGACGGTTTTGCAATGGGTATAGCTTATATATTGAAACTTTTGAATCAGGTTAGTAAAATGTTTTTTCACCGCGAGAAAATTCTTTATGTCATCTTAAAAATGTTACATAGAAGACTAAACGAAAACTTGTCATTGTCATTATATTGAGTAATTGGCACCCGGCGCTACCTTTTATATAATTTCACCACTGGACTTACTTGATAAATCCGATGCTTGCCCCAAATGGAAAGTAATGTTTCATAATAGTTTTCTTATATTACAGGATAGCAATTTCGAAGCACTTCATTGGTTTGATTCTGTCTGGAACCATATAAAAAATGAAAAGCAACTTATTGAGGAGCAGAAAAATAAAGGATCAGCTCAATTACAACAAGCACTGGCTTTGACTGAGAGGAAAATAAAAACTCTTGAAGAAGAGTATAAATTGCTATATTATAGCCTAACAAGTGCAAGAATATTTTTTAGATAAGTAGACAGATATCTTACGTTAAGTTAGGAATGTTTTCAAAGGTAAAGAATATAAAAATATGTCAAGTATACCTAGAAGGATTTTGTAGTCGTTTTATGCATAAGTCGGTTACCTACTTTTCTATTTCTTTAGGGCTACTATCATTTCGAAAAAAATAACAGATATTTTAGAGAAGGAAAAAATATGTTCGATATTACATTATAATGAAACAATTGTAAATTACTAATATAAATAATTAATTTAATACATGTAATACAAAAAAATTTTATCATTTTGTTATTACCATTAGTGACAATCCTAGTGTTTGAGTACGTAAGAGGGCAATCATAAATGACATCATTTGTGGCGTTTAGGCAAGGTCGACCCGAAAAAAATAATTAAAACAAGATCATTGTAAGAACATTAATTTATATATTTACTCTCAAACATTTTTATAATGTTTACAGATATTTAAGGTTTCACAATATATGCGCGATAAATATTTACACTGATATACTGAATTACCCAAATATGTTTATATCTATTTATTACTAAGTAATGATCATTATTCGTTATATAAACACATTAAAACATTTACACTAACATTAAAGGCAACGTCCACCAAGGCAAAAGCATCACGCACAGTCTCACGCAGGGCGGGGGAGGGGGACAGCACGTCCTCATCTACTACTCATCTGAGTGGTCCACGCGTCTCCCTGTCGATTCTTAAGATGTTCAGTCAGATAGGTCAAAAGGCGACGTGTCAGACGGCGATGGAGCGGAGGACAGAGAAGCGGCGGGGGCGGGGGTGGCGGCGGGCGCGGGGTGCTGGCGGCGCGGGTAGTCGTTGAAGATGTGTATGTGCGTGACGCGACGTCAGTCGGCCTCGTGCTCATGCAGCTGCGCCAGCAGCGCCGCGCGCCGCGACTCCAGCTCCGCGTCGCTCCACACCGTCGAGCTGCCGCTCCTGAAGCCGTATTTTGAACTTTATATAACCGGACTGTTGTAATCGGGCAACGAAACCCATTTAGAGAACTCGTGCATTCCAGTGGTACATGTAATAATGTAACATATCCGCTACCTGACGTTACTGACGTAAACTGAATGGCATTAAGATATATTATCTTAATACAACACCTTCTGATTGTACTCTATTATAAACTTAGGTAGTCTTTACGTGCCGTACGCGTTTAATAAAATTAGTAAAAAGTCAAAGTCTTCCGTCGTGTTCGCAATGTGTTATTGTAATATTACTTCTTCGTCTGAAGTAGCTTCGCATTTTTATACAATCCAATGCGAATATAGTTTAACCGATTCTCTAAGCATGTGGGAACACATCCAAATCCCTTTGGGGGAACACATTTGATTTTTGTTTTTTGAATGCACAAAGCTTTAGTAAATGTTACTAAACAAACACTATGTTTTAGTTACCCACAATATATATCTAACTGAATAAAAACTTGTAACAGCTGTACTTAATACAGCATACATAATAGAATCAACTAAAGCACTTTTTAAGATGATTTCTGTAACAAGTTATTTGTTAGACTTCTCTCTTGATATAAAAAAGGAGTATGGTTTTATTACCAAATTAAAATACAATAGAAAAGTTATAAAGAGCGAAAACATTTATTCATTGCTTCAAATTAAAAATTTTCGATTATACCTGTCCTTCTTATCGCGTTTGTCCTTCTTCTTCTTGGGCTTGTGCGCGACGTCGGGGAGCTGGTCCTCCGGGCTTTCGGGCGCGGCCCGCTTGCTGCGCCGCGCCCGCCGCGCGCTCGCGCTCGCACCCGCCTCCTCCGCGTCCGACGCCAACTCACCGCCCTCCGGCGTTGGCGACTTCTACGATATTACCAACATTATTTTTATTTAAAATCCATATTCTGTACACTGAATAGGCTATATAGTACTTATGTCTAAAGTACTGGCCAGGCTCCTGGCAAAAGGCTATATTTTAAAAACTGAAGTTTATTTAAACAAGCGGTTAAATAACCATAAATTATGCATAGCATTTTATAGAAGAAAATAAATAAACTGGAAATAATCTCTTAATATTACAATGAACATGTCGCAAAATATATAGTATGTAGATTTACCGGCGCTGGTGAGTGTTTGCGGTGCTTCTTCTTAGATTTCTTGGGCTTGCGGCCCTCCTCCGAGGACCAAGAGGCGTGGCTGGGCGCGGCCGACGGCGAGCGCGCGCCTGCCGGTGACGCCGACCGGGACTTCGACTGCGGACGCAATACTATTAATATTTGCTACCTCAATTACCATTAGTATAATGCAAAATTACACATGTATTTGTATATAACTTTTTAACATCAAGTACATGCGTAAGGATAAGTCTTATCAGGTTTAGTTAAATATTATTTTGATCATCACCACCTGATCGCCTATTTGAATAAACATCTCTCGTATTATAAATTATTCATTATTTACTCCCCGATTAACAAAAATAATGAAGAGTAAACTTGTTGTCTTGCATTCACTCAAGTGAAGTCCACCAACCAGCACTTGACTATCATGCTGAATTTTAAACGATTGTTCAAAATTTGTGAATTAATGACTGTTCATAAAACAAAATAAACATCATGATCATCACTATAAGTACTATATATATACTATCAAAGGTCTCAGTGTATAGAATGTTGGCATCCTATAATAAGTAAATAAATAAATCACCAGAGAAGCAGAATGCGAACGTTTCTTCTTCTTAGACCTCTTCGATTTTCGTGACTTCGGGTGATGATAATGCATGCAGCTTTCTTCCTGTTCATGTTGGAAGTCCTACAAAACAATAACATTTAAAATCAATGTATACAGCATGGACACTGCAGGTGAGGTATCTTTCTGTGGGTGACCTAATTTCTGTAAGTTAAAGATAAATAGGAAAAACGTACTTGAAATTTTTATCTTTTAGTTTCCCTGTCTGTCCTGTTGTTCACTATCTGTAGTACGTAAATCGTGTAATCGGTACTAGAGGACCTCTAAAGACTAGTGTTATCGCAGTTTTGCAAAAACATGCACTTACTCCAGAGGTGTCACATCACCAACGCGTTGCCGGAAACTCTAAAAATAATAATTTTTAACGCCACGTCCGCCAGCGCCCAATTGAATGCGCTCTCGATATTTATGCCTTTGTTTCATGTTGTCGTTGTGTTTACGTGTTTACATGCCTTGTATATCCGGATGCGGTCCTCCTCTGCTGGCACGGCGGCGAACTCGGGCGCGGACAGGTCGAGCGCGGCGCGCGCCTCGGCCCAGGACAGCGCGGGGCCGATGTGCGCTTCCGCCAGCGCCCACTTGAACGCGCTCTCGATCTTCTTCTGCGCCTTTGACTCCTCTTTCATCTTCTCCTTGTTCTTCGCTTCCGCCTGTTCAAGGATAAATAATATTGTTAAAAAGTTTTTTTCTGCCGACTTTCTCAGCTGACAGGCAAAAGAGGGCCTAGAGCCGATTGATATATTTGGCTTATATACCTAACAATGAATTAAACAATTTGAATTGAGTTGGACTGATGACTTGTTGCCGTTTATAAAATCAATTAATTCTAAGAAAAACTTTAACTGCAAAGGTTGTCAATGGTTCCACATATTATATTTTATTAAATTTGGCTATGCTATTTTTTCACATACCTTCTCGAGCAGGGAATTATAGGTAAGTTTTACATTTCCCGCATCCAGCGAGGCAGACTTGCTATCTTCACACACAACAGTAGCAAACTCTTCAAATGTCGTATCTGGTTTGACATCAAATTCTTTCTCCTTTAAAATTTCTTTAATTACTTTCTTTTCGTCATGGAAACGAGCCTTTAAGTTCTCTACGTAGAACTTAAATAAATCTAATGGAGTTGAGCCACTCTGACCTTAAAATTGAAATATTACGAATAAATAAAATACGATATAAATAAAATATCGATTTAGGTAATAATTTTAGATTAAATTTCATACCTAGCATAGCTGAAAATCGCATATCAGCTGATATGACTGGGTAAAGCTCTACCCACAAAGACATTGAGGTTAATTTGCCTTCTTCATGCAAACTATCCAATAAAGCCTGTAAATAAAAAAAAAGAGTTTTACATTAGGTTTCTAATTTATCTTTATAAATAAAAATGAATCGCTAAATATGTTTTGACTCGGACACGTCTGAATTGATATAGTTATTCCTGTTTTTTCAAACAATATTGAATCGAAAGGAAGAAATATTGGAAAAAAAGGATATTTCTTTTCATATACAAATTGTTATTAGTCGAAATGACAGAGTAGAGAACAGAGGCGTCGCCACTACTTTGCCTACTTTAGAGGAGAGTAATTTCAATTGGTTTTTTGAAATAATATGTAGTAATATAATAGCACCGAAATACGTCTGTTGAATCAGTTAGTCATTAACAAAATTAAAACATTATTAATAATAAAAACTATACCAAAAAATTGTCTCTATTTTTCCTCTGCTGTCGCTTGTTTCTTTTCTTTATTTGTTCCCTTTCTTGTAAATATTCTGCTTCTAAATTTCTAATATGTTGCTCAAATACTGTTGAAAAAAAATTACAAGATAAAAAATATAAGATTAAAGTTTATAATTAAACAACTCTCAATCATAATAATATGATTTAACATCCTCACCTATTAATGCGTCTTCTTTATCCATTCCCAATAAATTTACGTCATTTTTAAATGAAGAATTCTCAAGCAGTAGCACTTGAGCTTCACTCCAAGTACTGCTGTATGTTATTTCACCCATATTTTCCAGAACCTATATCGTAGAAAGAATATTTAAAAAAAATGTAAATCTCTAGAAAGAAAATCTTCTCCTACACACTACTTCCAGGCCCACAGCTTGCGATTTATGGGAATTAATTAATTTATACTAATTTCATTACGAAATTGATATAATAATTATGTTGATTATGATCACAGACCAACAGATCAAGGCTATTACGTTCTTCTTACATTGAAGTGATAAAATAAGAATAAGTAATAATATCGATCGAATCTTAGGAAGTTCGATCATTTAGAAAATAGGTCTTCAAACGGCTGAACAAATTTTGTTGAAATATATCTAAGAAAACTCAATTAAACCATCTTTCAAACAAATAAATTAGATCAAAATCAGTTAATATGATTAGGACATCCTACAGACACACATACACGCACTTTTTGCGTCAGCAGTTGATAGGAACGATATTAGACATAATAAATAGCTCTTACTTGGGACAACATTTTCATGTTTCGTTTCTTTAAAACTTTCGCTTCTTCCTTTTCACGTTTAGTAATTGTAAATATACAATCTTCATATATGTCGCGCCGATCGGATTCAGGAACGCAACGCCATATCTATATACAAATTTAAAACTTGAATGTTTCCAATCACGAATCACTACGAAGCTTACTAATTTACTTTGTTCATAAGAAAAATCATATAATACTAACTCGATAAATAATCGAGATACTAACAACATTCAATACGAGTATCGTAGGTATGTATCACCACTTTTGACCGGGCGCATATCCTCAGATAGTCGATGTTGTACTTTGATGGATAACAGTCAACCCCGAATGTCCGATATTTTGAAGCGGGGCACAAACTTAATGGTGGTGGAAACATTAAAAACGCATCTTTTAAAATTCGCAACAAATAATTTCTACATCTTATCCGCAACGTGAAAGGAAACAACAATATCGAGAAACACGGAGTTACTCCGGAGATGTTTAGTGCGGTCAAACCATTTTTAATTTTTGGACTTTTCAAAGTTAATGAGTAAAGCTACAATCCTATTTAATTACCATTATAGATAATTATATAGAAAAAACCATAAACCAGAAAGCCCATAAGTCACACATCAGCCTAGCATATAAGTCAGTATTGGTCTAATGGTGATGTCTTTATGGATACTTTTACTTACCTCAAGATTACTAAACATTTCCTCACATTTGTAATATTTAGTAAGGGAAGTCACACGATCACAAGTTAAAAGGAATTCTTCTAAATTTTCTCTGTTCTTTTTGGTTTTCAACCTGGAAAGGAAAGGAATCATAATTGGTAAAATGGAAAGCAGTAAGTAGATCTCCATAACAATATTGTAACTAAAATTCTGCTAACATTATATTTGAATGGCCGTTCAGTTTAAAATCTACATAATTTCTTTTATATAACAATGGGTTTGAACCGATGAAGTATTCAGAGAACTTCTTCTTGACATGACATTGGCAATGAGAATGCTTACAGCAAATGTTACAACAGAATATTATATCATGGGATAAATTTTATGAGACCTGTTTCGAAAGATTACAAGGTACAATTTTTTTTTAATGCGAACTAGGTGCAAGAGTCTACAAACATTATTTTTTAAAAAATACACATTTATAATGTATTTGCAAGTGTTACCTACACCACCACAGCACACACATAAAGACATGCTACAAGCTGTCCTTTCCTTCCTTACCTTTGCTCCTCCCTTTCATCCTTGAGCTTTTGTGTCTTGTAAGCATTGAAAGCTTGTTTCTTTTCATTTAATTTCTTGAATGTGACATATCGAGGATCTTTTGAAATTATCTTGACACATTGTTCCCAAGTCGCATTCGAAGGCACATTCTATACACAAAAAATGTTTAGTATTACTACATTTCTGAAAAAATTACTGATGTACACTATAAGCTCATTAGCATAACATCAGAAAAATATTGACGTCTTTATCTGAAGACCTACCATGAAATGAAATTCGAGGTTTCTGAATACAAAGGACCTTTTTATCTTTTGTTTTGTTTGTAAAACCATATTATACATTTTCTTGTATTCTCAAAAAGAGGCAAGTTAATATTAACACAGACAACACAGTAAAATTATATTTACCCTATCTTTTAACAGCTCTTTAAAAGCCTCAATAGCTTCTTTTTTATCTTTGTACTGCATTTCAGGAACAGCATCAGAACTTTCTTCACCATTAATTTGTGGAGGAGCTACTATCTCTTCCGGTTTAACTGTGAAATAATATTAGTTGTTCTATATGGAATCTGGGTGATGAAAAAAATCCTAATTTGAAATGTACAGTAGTTAACAAACAAAGTTCTGGCTACAAATCTCAGTACAACTCAATAGTTTATTTTATATAAACAATATACAACAACTTAAAAAAACTGTTATAATGGAACACTTAATAATAATAACTAATATTCTTCTAATGTTAATTCCTTCCCATAGTACAGGTTATCTCCATAATTCTTTCATAACACAGTTTAAAATAGGCAGCAAAATTGTGATAATGATCTACAAGAATAAAAATATTTGGGAACTTGATTTACTTTTTTTTGTCTAAACTTACACTGCATATTTTATCATTAAAAGAAAACTTTTATGATTTAAAAGAAAGCATGTAATAATTTCTACACATAAAGATAATTGTTTTCTTACTCTCATCTGGTATTGGTATAGAATTTGTAAGTGCTGGGTCAATGGCAGCAAGAGTTTTTGCCATCGCTTGATCCAAGGCTGAGCTTCCAGGAGTACTGATTGCTGGTGATGCTGGTAATGGCACTTCACACGCTGGCACTTCTATAATTGGTGCTGCCCTTTTAGCAAAGGAAGATGGTTATCTTAATGACAGAAACTTAAATAATGAATTTAAATTTCTGTTCCCGGTCTGGATGTTTAAGCAATAAAATTATCAATGTGTTTGTCCATTACACCCATGACACAGGGAATCCTAGTGTCAGGCTATGAGTGTGAAGCATTATTTATCTATCAACTTTAATATATCAGAAATTTAGAATACTTACTGAGCAGCCTCTTCAGCTGCAATTTTGTCCTTTATTTCTTGGAGATCTTTAGGAATGACCCAACTTGACTCCTTGGTTTCTATATTGTGATAATATACTCTACCAGCATCTGTAGTGTATTCTTTCCAAACACATGATGAAAGCATTTTCTGTGATAGAAAACAACATTGTTATTTATTTACTAAGAATGTTAGTAGTGATCCCCTGTTATGTTTACTTGCAACTTTAAATAGTAACAAATCCATAAAATGTTAATTGGTTTTCTCAGGGACTAATGTGATGCCAGCATTGAGGTGCAGTGCACTATTAGCAAACATAACTATTGGAATACAAACAGCACAAAAATTAAGTCACATTCAATATTCAAATCTTTATACTCATTTTTCATTACAAAGAACACAGAAAGCAACTTCTTAGATCAATAAATAAGTAAGATTTGTAACTAAATTCAAAGCAAATGGTGAGAATTACTAGAACACATCTCACCACCTAAAAACTAGATTACCTCTATGGGCGTCTTCAGATCATCTGGCTTTTCCCACAGACTTTGCTTTGTGATAGAATTGTAATAGTATGTCCTACCATCGGGGGCCTTATGCTCTGACCATGGGCAGGTTTGATTAGCTAGTGGCGATATTGCTGGAGCTGGTGCAGTTAACTCCTGTGGAATATTTAAGTAAGTAGTACATATTTTTAGTATTACTATGGACTAGACTACAAATTATTCACATAACATCCTGATTGTTCTATGATAATACTAATCATTAACAGAGTCCCAAAAGGAAGCAATTCAAATAATCAATTATGTTTATTACTGGTAAGAAAGTTTTTACAAAATCAAGTGTAGAGTATGCATTGTAACTTACAGGTTTAAAGGGGGGAAAACCTGGCGGTGGCATTGAGAATGGGGCTAACAAAGGCGGGAATCCCATTGGGGGCTGCAATGCCATGTTAGGTGGCATGCCAGGAACAGGAGGCATACCAGGAACAGGTGGCATTGCCACTGGTGGTGGCATCGGTGGTGGCAGACCACTCAGCATAGGTGGCGGCAGTAATGGTGCAGAGCCTATAACGCCTGGTGAGCTAGTTCTACTTGTGGGTGTATCCTGAAATAATTTAACATAGATTAGTTTGATACTCATGATGCTTTATAAAAACAATACGGATATCATCACAGAAATGTTACTATTGTTTGAAACAAGAAAACAGTTGCAAACATACCATTGTAAATATAAAACTTTATCCCATAAAAAAGTGATTAATGTAATTACTTAAGACTCAGTCAAATGGTTACATTAATAATGTTAGCAAAAAAATATTGATACATTTTGATAAAACTGAATTAAATGAACAATTTCTTATTTCAATGCAGCACACGATTTCACAAGAAACAACGCACGACCGCCGAGACGAGAGACGAGATGGACCGAGTCCAAAACGTCAAAGTCATAAGTCCACAGACTACATAAAATGTACTACGTACATAAGTCATTAGTCAAATTAAAGTCGACTCAAGTGTCAAGTTGATGCGCAAATAGCGTGATGCCATTTAAAAAAAAGGTCTATGGTTAATACGATTTGTACCATAGACTAATATAGAGTAGATAGACTAGTTTTAAAAATATGCATGACATCGAGTTGGACGAAGTATCTCTTCTTAGTCTATGAAATGTACATCTAAGTAGTCTGTGCTTACTACTCTTTCTTCTTTGTCTGTGGTCTGTACTCTGTGTTGTGTTAGACAGAAATTGACATTTTGTTTTAATCAAATAATGAAAATAAAATTGTATTAATAACGGAATCTCATTACTTTAATCAGTATATTTTACTTATAATTCAACATTAGTAACTGTATAACTCTAGAAAAATGTCTAGCACATCTCAAAAACACAGAAATTTCGTAGCAGAGCCCATGGGAGAAAAACCCGTTACCGATTTGGCGGGCGTCGGCGAAGTTTTAGGAAAGCGGCTTGAAACTGCTGGATTTGACAAGGTTATTGGAGAACATTCAATTTAATATTTCTTTGCAACGTAATGTGTTATTTTATACAATTCTTACATTATTAAATTATTTTGATTAATACATAGTATTAATAAAATTATAATGTTTGCGCGATTGAATGACTGGTGTATGTTATGAGTAGGTATAACATATAACAGGTGTGTGTTGTTTATCTAACATTCTAACAATGGAGTAAATAAACTGCTTGTATATATTTATTTCAGGCCTACGTCGTTCTCGGTCAGTTTTTGGTACTAAAGAAAGATCGGGAACTGTTTCAAGAGTGGATGAAAGAGACCTGTAGTGCAAACTCGAAACAATCTGCTGATTGTTACCAGTGTTTGAAAGACTGGTGTGATGAATTTTTGTAAACAGATTTGCTTTAATTTGTGACTTCGTTTATAAATAATATTTAAGAATAAATACATGTAAATAAATAGTGAAACAATAAATAATTGCATGTACATTAAATTTATAGAACAATATTTTTGCAGATATGTTTAATGTGTGTTAATATTCAATTAACGTTTTTAAGGATTTTTGACCAGATGTCATACAAGATACATATTATATTGTTCAGTAATTAATGATTATAATAAGTTGACAACATGATTGTATTATTTTTTATGTTTCCCTTTAGTGATTATGAAGTTCACTATTACTTATTGCCCTGAACACGTTGCATAGAATTGTATACTCATCAAATCAGTATGTAATTGCAAAGTAAAGACAAGAATAGCTATATAGCTTTTATGCATCCTACATAAATATTAAAATGAATGTTCTCAAGAATACCTGGCAAATAGTAATTTTGGGCAGTCTGATTCCTCTCGATGATTCATGTCACCAGTGAAAATTTAAGTGATTTAATCATTAAAAGTCAAGATGTTTAACCATATATATTTTATATACTTAATTACATGATATTTATTCTAACTTTACAATACTTTACAAATAATAATTTGAAGTTTGAAGTGTTTTATATATGTAAGTATATCCAGGGATTCATTAGATAATAGTAAAATAAACTCTAGACAAGAATTATATTTTTAGGCTTTTACCAAGTTAATTTGATGTGATGATAAATGAAATAACATTAGGGTTTTCTGCTGTAACTAGTGTTTTAACAAAAAAAAATGCAAATTAATTTAAAAAATACTTTGGTATCTCCATTTTACCATAATACCAAAGTACAGTTTTAAGTAAACCATAACAATAAACATTAAAAACTTAAATTACAGTAAGCAATAGTGGAAAATTACTTTTCTTATGAAATGTATACTGTTATGCCATAAACACTACAAAAAATATAAAGAAAAATATTAAAACCCCAAAAACTTTGAACATAAGTGCTCTGTTGCCTGTGACTCTCTGGAAATATTTAAGTATCTCTCTGTGACCAGCTTCAACATTCATCTCGGCCTCTTGAATATTTGCATCAATTCTGCCTATTGCTTCATCTTGTTCTTTTACCATATGTGCTAGTTGTTGGAATATACCCCCCAGCTCAACTATAGTGCTTTCAATATTGTGCATGGTTTCAGCTCTCTGCTGTGCATACATGTCTGTGTCATCTCTCAATGATAACTGCTGCAACTGCATACTTGAGCTTTCTCCCAAATCTATACTGACTTCATCAGGTTGTAATAGTGAAGGCACTTCTTTTATTACTGGTGCGACACTCGAGAATTGTTCTCTCCTATTGTTTTGAAGTTTGAGATTTTCAGATCTTACTTCAAGTACCTAAAATGATGAAATACTTATAATAAAAAATAGTTTTCATTTATGTTATGACATATGTCTTTAAATATAAGAAAATTTTTAGAAGCCATATTTTGAATCATAGCTTCATATGTATATGTGGATAGACTGCTAGTTCCAAAGCTATTAAAAACAAAAGATGTTATAAAAGCATCTACTTAATTTTTTGATAATTTTTTGCATCTTTAGTTGAATCTTAGAATCCAGAAAGAAAATGAAAATTTTAAACTGTAAAAAGCTTTAACATACTTGTTTAAATTGATTACTCATTGAAGCTAGCCTTGACTGAAGAGCTAATACTACTCCAGATGAATGACTGTGCATGGTCTTCCTGCCTCTTGGCATCTCACCTAACTTTGCTATCTGCTGATTTAAAGAGTTAAGATCTCCTTTAATAATGTATGTCAATTCATGAATTTCTGCTGGTCTGTCATCAAATAATGATTTTTTCTTTGCCACTGAAAAGAAAAACAAAGATTACATCCTGCAACTTTCATATATACCTATGTTTAAAATAATTTGAAAAAATGAATTAGTCAATGAACATACATAAAGCCAGTTTTTCTAGTTTAGCATAGGTACTTGTTATGTTTTTGCTTATTATTTTAGCCATACTCATAAATTGTGAGTATGTTGCCAATACTGCAGCTTTTTTATCATCTCTTACTGCTGGCCGAGCCAACATTCTTCCTTGTAAAACACGAACCGCAGAAGAAAACTCCTGAGTCCTGTCCCTGGCTGCCATCACTGCTTCAAATGAAAAGTCCTCCAAAAAGTCAAAAGTTGTATCTGGTGTGACGACCTCGGAGTTATGAATGTGCCGCCGATGTCCCGGAGGATTAGATACAAGAGTAGCCGACCCTTTTTTGTCTAATTTACTGTAGGAATCTATATTCTCTTCCAATAAGGACGTCCTTTCTGAAACGCCAACGTTTCGACGACGAGGTAGCATTGCATTCTAAGGAAAAAAACTAATTTGTAATATAGGTTTTATATCTTGCACCATTTAGCACTCCCAAAAGGTCCTATAATTATTAGTATTAGAGGCTCTTATTTTATTCTCTTCTCAGTTTTCAGTACTTGTAACTTGAAATGAAAATGCACTTCCTATCCTATTCCTATAACATTATTTTATTTTGATGACGTGACTGACACTTATAACTGACACTGACGGACGTAAGGAATTTTTTTTTTTTTCTCTTGAATGGCATCACGCTATTTGCGCATCGCCAACGACAAAACGGGGGAAACGGGGCGGA
>DWAV01000164.1:0-25817 GCA_018231305.1 Noctuana lactifera
GTACCGGCCGCGCCCGACGTTGCTTAACAATGTGATCGCTTGCGAACGACACTACTAGCGGGGCTATGCGCGCTTCTTGGATAAATTACACAGTAAAAATACCTTAAGAGACTTATATTAACTCATTCATCCTTTCAGAAGCCTTTAGCTGCTGCTGGATATAAGCTTTCTCGAATTAGTGCCACTCAGTTTGGTACTGCGCAATTTGACTCCAGTGCTGTTTCCTTAATTTTTTGACCGTTAGTTAGTTTATCATGTCGAACAGCGACCTGGTGACGTAGTGTCCATTAAAGAACCATTCTTCCCTTTCCTGGTGTTCTACCAAAATCCGGCTCTAAAATTTACTATGTTCGGTACACACTTTTACTGCTCACCGAAGCAGAACGTTGACCAATAAAAAAATAATGCTAATTGATATTATCTTCAAATTTTATGCGACTATTCCCATTTTCTAATGATGAGCCAAATAAAATCTACGAGTCGTTTTAATAGTAAAAACCAATGCCTTGGTGTCACTACAATATATATTATAGTCCATAACGACTAACAGATGGGTAATTTAACGCTCAAACGTAATTGATAGTCGTTTGAGATCAAAATGGATCGTTTTACGTAGAATCAAAATAGCATGATCATTCCTCTTGCATACGTAGGTATAATGTGTCATGATAGATTTTTTATGCGCGATCGTTCGGACGGCTGATAAAATCCACATTTCAACAGTATACGATGCCATTCGGCGACGAAATTTGAGGCAAACAGCGAGGCATCATGTGAATGCATTAATGTCGCCAGATCATAATCCTGAAGGACGTTAATATGAAACGTGATGGCGTGCCTGCGCGGGAACCGAGATATAATGGTCCTTCTTTTATAAAAGTCCTCGCCAGCCTATTTATCAGCTGAACCAAATTGAAAACGCGCTTTGTTGCTAAAATGTCATTCGCATACCATTATGTATGTACATTTTGTGACAGCATTGTGGTGAAGTGGCAGTTTCAGTCTTCGTGATAGACTAGATTGTACTGTGATTTATACCTACATAAATACTTGAATATTAATTTAAAGGAACTTTTATTGAAAACAATGTTTTATTCCGGCAAAGTAAATTATTGAATTAAATTTCTTACTTTTTAGCTTGAGGTCAGTATTTATTTTTGCTTAAGATAATTTATTAGCCCTGTATTATTAATTTTTTAACCTATTTATATTATTATTAATATTTTGATTTAGTATTTATTTATTGAGTAAATGAGTATTATGTTATTTATTATTATATAGTCAAATAGAATTTTTACAAATGTTATCGATAAAATAGATATAAGTTTAATTAAAAACCATGAAGAAATCATTTCTCAAACAAATTAAAATTTTAGTATCTCTTGTCGTCAAATGTAGGCTTCCAAGACGCTTGTCCTTATTAATAGAGAGGCTGGCATTGTTGTGAGATAGACTTTATTAGCTACCCCATTTTCATAGCCTCATAGAAGTATCATATGTACGAGTGGTTTAGCGAACAAAGCAGTATAATGTTACGATAATATATTGGTTTTAAGTGAATGAAGGAAAGGAAAGATAGGATCGTTTTCTTAATATAACACAAAAACGAAGACTAGCCCAATTTGGGATTCAGTGGTCAATGTTCAAAGGCCTTGGGAGAGGTCAATGAAAGAAGACAGAGAGAGATCAGAGATAGGAAAAGAGAGAGAGATTGCTCGTAAAATATACCACTCATTGATTACTGAATTCCAGTAACCAATGAACATGAGTGGTGCTTTAAAAATAGGAAATTACTTCACGTTTCCTAAGCTTCAAAAAGCGAACTCATTTAAATTTATTTATAAAACTACTTTATACATATTATCAGACTGTATCCTTAAATATTTTATTAGACTTTTCTCTATTATAGGCTTTTCTCGTTAAAGGAGCGCCTTTCGGCAAATTATTAATATTGATGTCATACGAGTATTATGAACAATATTTGATATCAATCAAGGCCATTTTCATTCCAAAAATCACGTATCTACAGATTCTACAGTGCTATGGACTACTCAAGGCAATTGAGACTATGAATCGCTTATTTAGAACAGATTGGCATCGTTGTGTTGTGACTTAATAAAAGTTTATCAAAAAAGGCTGAAAAATGCTGACTTTGAAAATTTCTAAGAACAAACATTTCTATATTTCTGTATTTTGGCAAGCAAAGACAATTGTTCCTGCGTCTCTATACACATACCTAACTAGTATCAGAGTAGAGTTTGGTGCATGTTACGTAATATCGTTGTAACCATTTGCGGACACTCGATAGTCTAAGAGGGTTTTGCATCTAGACCTAATCTTTACTCTCTGTATAAATATAACTATTAAAGCGATACGATATTATATGTAAATAAAATAAATATGCAAAATTTTAACCGTGTTTCGACGAGTTCAAAAGCTATGTTTTGTTTTTAACAAGTAACAAGAACTATAAGCGACACTTCTCTACGGCAAACCCTTTCTTTATGTAACATGCCTTCAAGACTATAAACATTTAGCGCACCCTAAGCGCTGAGTTGCTTTTAGTCGTCGAATTATTTAGTAGTAGGTACATACTATATTGTCCTACGTTGAGTTGAGACGTTTGTACTCCCGAGGCACTGGCACGCCGCAAACCATCTGTTGAAGGCACATACTATGACAATTTTATTATGTTGTTTATACGAGTTACTGTTCGCAATTGTTTATAGATAAATATTTAAATGTGTGATAAACTCAAATACGACTTTTCGATGGTTAACTACAACGAAAAATCACTTGATTGGTAAACAAATACCATTTTTTACCTTTGGGCAGTTTGACAACGTCCGGATTACGGATACGGATTGGCCATTAATCTGTATTCAGGCAACACGCAGTGGAGCAGCGTTGTAGAGTTTGCTCCAAACCTTCCCCGATAGTGAGCAGAGAGAGCCATAAAAAGAGTAACATAAAAAGATAAAATATAATGGCGTTTTCTCAACTTTTATGAAATAGCATAAATGTTTTATTATTACTCGATTATGCTACATGATAGGTACTTCAATATTATTAAACGGTACTTTAATCAAGTGATTGTGATAAGTGTGATTTATTTTAAGATAATAATGTTTATTTATAGGTTTATAATATATTAAAGGTAAAAGGTAAAAGTACCTATTAAATCAATTTTTATTATTAGTTGTATTCATTTGATTAAATATTAATAAGGAAAATTAAGTGGATGAATATAAAGTATATAAATCATACATCATTATTATGTACAATAACTCAAGGCTTTTCGAATTTATTGAGTGTTTATTTGATACAAACTGCGCCTCGCAATAATTCTAGCATTTGGACACTGCAATGCAATTAATTGCAGCCTGAAGCTATTAGATTCAATTCTATTGTGATAAAGCCCAGTCTATAGTTAAACTATTTATAAATTTAACTTTTAATGGATATTATAAATATTCAGAGCATTTTGTTGTTCTGATAATTACAGAATTAATGAGTTCTGTATATCTATAAAACTCTTAATACGTAACATTTTTTAGTTGTTCTGTAAAATTAAAGATCAATGAGGAGTTAGGCTTTATAGTTAAATCTCGTTTTATTCTTAAACTAAAACTTATATAAAAGTGAGTAAAATAAGTTAACATTGAAAATTACTAGTAGAAATCTGGTTTAATGTAGCAGAAAAAAATTAATAACATATGCTAACAATATTAGGTATTTAAGTTGAAACGACTAAAAGACGACGTTCGTTTATAAATTAATGGAATACCTATACTAAGAAATACATTAATTCCAAAAAGTTAAGGATAAAACTTTTTAGCCTCCAAAATTAATTGAGCTGACAAGTAGGATTACGATTTATAGTAATATATATATATATATATATATATATATATAATATTATCTTTTTGTTGTTTTGCGTAGAATTGTTTTAAATTCATTTACACTTTATTTGACACGTATTGCGCTGCACTTCGCAATATAATCTCGCAATTGGACACTGCAACGCAATCGCGTTACTGCAGCTAGTGGGAGCCAGCCAAGCTATTGTGATTGCAAACATATTATTCTAAGAAGGTAATCTTACAATGTTAACATTCACTACGATGCAATGCAATAGTTTGAGCCAAAAATAACATTATGTGAATATCAATAAATGCGATGGATAACTCGTAATGCACCAAAAAAAAAATCCCAGTGATAAAATTTCAAATCATCAAAAATTTAAGATTTTTGACCAAGAAATAAACTGATCTAAATAAATAGAATCATGAATACCTATGAGACTCTTCCGTGTAAAGTTTTTTCAATCAATGTTTGACACATACACTAAGAGTCAGAGAACAATAAAACACTAAGAACAAACACTAAAATAAAATACTTTGTAGCAGCAATTGTAAATCATTCCGTCTCCCGATTGCAAGTGAAGTGAAACCCTTCAAGTGGGTTCACAGCTGAAATAGGATTCAGCTCGCTAAGTGGACAGTCTCAAGTCGATGTTGAACACAAGAGCATTTTCACAACTCCCATTCCCGTACGGACTCGACAAAAACGGTAATGAAAATTCTACATTGTTTTTTTGTATTGAGATATATTTGATACGCAGGATATATATTTTTCTGTAATTCAGAGAAATACTGTAATAAAAAAATCTATCTGAAAAGCTTTTTAAAGCGTGCTCGAATTTGTCCTAAATAGGTACGGGCATTATAATTATGTAAACCTGTTTTCTTGTTTATCGTTTCTGCTCTGTATTTTGAATTTGTTAAGAATTTCCTTTTAAATAAAATTGTTTGAAGATTAGTTTCTATTTCTAATAAAATTTAAAGACTAATTTTTGCATTTATTAAAAAGTGTCATGGTTCGTGTAATATCATGTTGGTAATTCAATAAGTGGATTAATATCTATACTATAGATAATAATAGATATTGTTTACAAAAATACAAAATAATTTATACGATACAAAGTATGGAACAACTTGTATTCACTTGTTTTACATAAAAATAATGTACAACGTAATATTCTCATTAGTGTGGTATTAAAGTGCATGTATAAGGCGATATGATAAATTACTTCACTATGAAGCTACGGTAAACTTACCTAGACATAATTCAAAAGAAACTGTGTAAGAAACCTTTTAATTCTTCGTTATTTTTAGCGCTAAGAAACCTTAGTTCAGAAAAGAATAATGAGATACTCTTCAGTTTGCTGTACAATTTAGTAAGTTATTTAGAGAACTGTAGCAGGGTTATATTTCAAGCTGATTACAGCTTAGTCTGCACTTATTCAGTTAAATCTAAGAAAAATGAATAGCAATTTAAATGAAGATTTTATCCGTCGTCGGTCAACGTCGTTGTCACTTTTTAGGAGTAAGATGAATCATTCCATTGTCACATCCTTTTTTGTAAATGTCGTGAAGCCTCCGGCGAGGGTATAAAAAGTAGCAGACAAGACTCAAACGTAAGCTTCATTTCTGCTAACACTATACAAATGTATATACATAGTATACACACTAAGCTGTCCCCATACTATAACGACATGTGTGGTGTAGTAATTACCATGCCGGTACACCATTCGTAGTCCTGGGTTCGATTCCAAGCAGCTGTAGGTTTAAATGATGAATTTTGTTTTCAGTTGTGGTCTGGGTGCTTGTGTGTTAATGTTACCTATAACACAGAGAGTCTATAGGGCTATGAGTGTTAAGAGTAATTTTTATTATACTGTCGTGGGAAGATAGTATAATGAATACATATCATGACATGTCTAAAAAAAATTTTATGAAACAAACTTTAATTTAATTTTTAATACTTTTCAGTTTTTTGTCGACGTCTATTTATTTTTTTAACAAGATATGTACCTACAGTGTAAATATTAAAAATAACGGGCATTAAAAGAGACTTATACAAAGCCTGTCTTCAACCCTTTTTATGTCCCACTGCTGGGCACGGGTCTCTCCCCACAACCGGGGAAGGATACCTACCTGCTTCTTATTTCAGCTGTCAGCATACCCAAGACTGAAGAATCGATTCTAATATTAAACTTCTTCATTGTTATTACCTTATTACCCGTTCGTAACTAGATGACACACATCTGCGCTGTCAGTTTGAAGTTGGACGGAACCGCCAGCCGCCGCTTTGTGGCTTATGGGATTTATTGGCATTACACTTACTTATTCCATTTGCAATACATCTTCCTCTACAAAGGCGTATTAGCCAGCCGCTCCCATAGGTAGAATTGGAATGGTGAGCACGTTAGATCAAAAGATTTTTTGTTTTTAGCAAAGACTAGTGACTAACAGATATACCCTTTACAATGATAAAATGTTATAAAACAACTTTGTTATATTATGAGGTTCATGATAGGTAAACTAATTCAAATAGATATTCTACGAAACGTTCAAATTTCAAATATATTTAGTAGACTAGTTTCTAGTACACTCACTTTATACCGGTGCAAGAGCCAGCTGCACTTAATGAAGGAAATTAGTTGCATTATTCCGTTCATTAGTCAAACACAGTTAGTTGGAATGCCTTAAATTCTATTCGATGTGTCTATGTGAGTGCACTCAACTTACCGTTCACGAACCAACAAGGAAACGCTTCTCAACTATCTAGACAACGTTTATTATTTAACTAGGTTCTTAGTAAGTAACCTTTCAGTTTGAGAACTAAGTTCAACTTCATAGCCATAGGTAAATTATTTCATTTTTAAGTCTGTTTTTACCTTCGATGTGCTATTGATTAGCTACCTAGCTTTAACCTACATAAACTTGGCTCTTCTGAGTAATAAGACCAACAATTTTTCACCATGTTTCTTAAGATTTATTCGTAGATCGCCCGTGGTTTTCCTTTAAAAATCTCGTCTTCGTTCAAAGTTCTGTAATGAAAAATACTGAGAAATACTGCAAAACATATTTTTTGTTTGGCTTGATTCAGAATCAACGTTCTGGCCCAAACTTTGCTAATAGGGAGTGATAAAAATGTAAAACAAAACTCCTGTTGGATTCAGTCCTCGGCTATTGTTAACGAGTGAGGTGCTCGTTTCTGTTTTATACCTAGAGGCATATAAAAAAATATGATACCTACCTACATTCATGTACGGCATAGTAGTGATTATTATGCTGATGTTGGTAGTGGTACTGACAGAATCTTTTGACCCGTCAAGTAAAATAGTGCACGATCTACCAACAATAAATAAAACCTGATAGAGCACAAAATAACTCTTCAATATCCACAAACTCAGTCAGGCCTACTGGAACTGATATAAAAAAAGAATAAAAAAAAGTCTGAAATTTTCATTGAAATATAAGTCACAATTTTTCAGCACATATCAACCGAACTCTTCTAATTGAGCACGACTTCAGAGAAAAACGTGAAACAAGTAGGTATGTTGGACACAGACAGACCCACCGCTTGTTAGCGCCTGAGAAAAAGGGCATGCCTCCCTGCAGGCATTGTGGCTTTCGACCTAGAAAAAGAACTATAAATACTTTTCTGAACATTGCCGCTTACTTTTTCGATATTATTTTTTCATGTCATTTTTCTCTTTTATAGGATTCTTAGTTTATTTCTTTTTTCTAATACATACTATTAATACAACATTATTGGCTGGTGATTTTGTTTATCTTTATTATACCCACCGTACAATCGGTGTACAAAGAAGTACATACGGTAAGGGGTACGGTAGGGTATGACGTACTGTCATTTAATTAATGCTAATCTCATAGGGATTTGTAACGTTTAAATTCATGCGGTGTACAGTTCAAAAAAATGTATTACAACATATAATGTAGATAACGTTTCCTTTGTTTATTTCTACCTACAAACACAGTATAATTTCAATTATTAGATAATGTGAACATAACTCCGATGAGGTTTGGCAGAAAATTTGATACACAAATGTAGTCGGATTCAGCTTGTTAGCGGTTGCGAGGTGTCTCTTTCCAAGGCAATTGTACATAGATTTCACAACGCTGAAATAACAAGGCACTCAACCACAATTCTGTTTCCAACGAGGAATACTGTAACAATTTTCAAAGTGATATGGATTTTTGAAAATATTAAGACATGAGCCGTCGTGAAGCAAGTCTTGAGTCAAGTTTTTTTTATGGTTTCACACAGATAGGATCTCTATCCTATTTGAAGTTGGACGTGGTGTCTATGGATTGAAGTGACCATTTAACAGCAGATGGCTTGCGTGCTCGTTTGCTACTCAATGGTTCGTTCGTTAATGTAGTATGATATAGGAAGGACACCGAGTACGTACCTGTATGTAGGTATACTGATGTTTTTCTAGTGTAAAATAAAATAAAATAAAATCGTTATAGTGTTGTTATTTAAAAGGGTGTTTAAAACTAACTTTTTAACATTAGATCGTTTGAACGTCTCATAAGTCTATTGTTCGTCAAAACGCATTTGTAAGATTACAATTGCCAATCGCTATCAACATCTAAATAAAAAATCTAAATTACATTTTTCTTTTATAATCATATTTTTTATAAAAGAATGAAAATAAACGAACTCGACGTCAACGGAAAAAAATAAAGAAATTTTCAAAGTATTCTTTTGTAACATAAGTTGCTATCGTAACCGGGAAGGTAAATAAGTAAGTATAGGACACGGAAAGAAAACTTTGTTCCATTTATGTCGTGATAGTTTTGAACGAAGCTAAGTTATCAATAACTATTCCTGATATAATATTTTTATTCTTTCTTCACTGTTTATACACAATAAAGAGTGAATACACAAATAATCTCATTTGCCATATGTACTTACTGTGCTGCGACATATTTCTGAGAAGTCTAAACGATGAAATATTTAATTAAGAATGAAGAATCTAAATAAAATTTCCAATTTCCATAGAATTTAAAAAGGTTTACTGAGGTTTATTTTCGCGTTTGATATTTTATGTGTCTATTTTTGGTAAATTAATGAAATCAGTAAATTTCGGGAGTGCCCCAATTATTAAAAATCTTTTTTGTGAGCAGTCCATATTTTCATTAACTCATAAAAATAAACGGTTTAATTGGTATACGTGCCCATAACGAGTTTAAACGCCACAACGTGAGCAGGTTTATAAAAACATGAGCAATATTTTACACTCCAGTTAGTGTTTGTTTGTTTTGCTATTGCCACAAAACACTATATAATTTAGCACCCCTGTGGCAAACTACGCAGCTGCTAACGACTCTTTTACGTTGATTCGGGTATATTTATATTGTTACGAGCATATGTAAATTAAATTAAATGGAGGAAATAGTTATGTACACTAATATAGAACTTCTACTGAAGATCGGGCTGCCAACTATTTTGACGTAAAAAAACGTATGAAAATGTTTAAACAGGAAAAAAAAGTATTTGGAAAGAAGTTATAAATTCGCGTCCACTAATTTAGCTTCGTCATTAATTTAATTCCCGTACCGTCGGCATCATCCGTAGCTAATATTGGCTACGATGCTACGCTAACCGAATACACAATGCTACGAAACGGAGTTAGAAAATCTTAATTTGTATTTTCTTTTCCTTCCAGACTGCGACATATTTGTATGCGATAGCAATATGTATGATAATAATTATATAAGTAGACAGTGCGTTGACCATTTAATTTTAGTTTCGCTAGTTTCAAAAGGTTATACCTATAGATAGTTTATAGTTATAAAGTTATATTAACCTTTATGTTATTCTTATCCATTGAGCATCCTCAATAGGGTAATTACCAGCATAATAAAAACGAAATTTAAATTTTAAAACGCATTTTAAATGCGCCTTTGAAAACCATACGTTTTTTATTCTTTATGCTAAATGAGCCGCAAGCGAGTAAGCAGGATACCTGGTGAGCACTGCAATCCAAGCATACCCTACGTCCAATCTCAAATGGGAAGGGAGCCTTTCCTAGATCATAAGTATGCATTGCTTCTCATCCGACATGAGATGGTTATTTATTTATGTAAGAATGTCAACAATATGCTCATAGTAAATTGTTAGATACATACTCGTATGTGAATATATGTTTACAATGATAAATGTACAAACAATAAAATAACCAAATTGGTTGAAGAAACCCGGATGTCTTAAGGGAGATAAAAACTATACCTTTTTCAATATAAAATAAAATTAGAATAAGTTTAATATGATATGTTTTCACTTCAGTATGTACGAGTAGCTCCTAGTACAAGCGGTAGAAGACTTTTAAGAAACAACATTCGCTTCGGGTGAAAAACTTTTTAAGACGCTTTTAGCAAAATCTTTTCAATCGAGCAAATTCTTTTCCTTAGATTTTAAAAAGAAAAAGGCATTACAACATTACATTTAAGTTTGGTGTATTCATGCATTTGTTTATTTTAGAAGTGTTTCAATTATATCTAATTTATTCTAATACATTTAATTATTCTATTCAATTTTGAATAGTTGTTTGGAAGGCCTTAAACTTATAATACACACATACTCGTACATACGTATTGAAATATTTAATTTTTTGGACTCAGTTACAAATAACAGTAGTCAGTGTGTTGCTAATTACATTATTTGGGTACACATTTTCGTCGTGTATAAAAAACAAGTATTTATTAACTCTAAGTAACATATCGTGTTCAGATTGTATTTAAAATTTGGACTGTTGCCAAATTAAAATCCTTGACACGCAATAGACATGGCCTGCTTTAATTTATTTTGTAATGCAGTTGAAAAGGGAGTTGTAAATCAATTTCAAGGGTCAAAAAACATTTACAGCATTAAAAATTACCAATAGGTACATTTTGAGGTAAAACATTAACAATAATGCCAAAAAACCTGTATGGTAAAGTAAACTGACTTAACATAATATTACGTACATCATAAAAATACTATTTATCTGTTATGTGATAATTCAAAAACTTTCGTTCAAACGATTCCATTATTACCTATTTATTATCGACATGCTTCGTTTCCATTATTCAGTTATTGAATGGAAACGTAGCATGTGTATAGATGAATAAATGGACGGTGGTGAAAATCGGTGACCATTTATCATTACGATAAAATCTTGCGCTCACATTCACTTGAGATGGGTTCAGTCCTGGCATATGCCAATGAGTTTTTTGCAATTTATGTACCTACACTTCTATTGCGACATTTTACAGCAGCAATTCTAAAGTAAAAGTAACGATACTTCTTTTTATTTTATTATTTTATATTAGACTATTTTTAATTTATTAGATCTTGTTTCAAATTTAAGTTTGTGTGCACTGTATTTCGATCAGTTGACTTCAGTTTACTCTCGATATACGACAGTACTGAGTACTGACTGCCAGTGAATCTCGCCTCTTGAAACGGAAGTCGACAGAGGAGTGCAATTACGGGAAAACGCATTCGGCAGTTAGCCACTCTTCGGTGTAAGGCTTTATGGCTGAGCGGACAGTTGCCTCAGTAAGTGACTGAGTGTAGATTGACGTTCAAAATGGAAGCTTTCGAGAGTTTCTAGTAAAGATACTATTGGTATACTCGTATGGTACTACTCGTTATTTTGATTATGAATGAATAAATGTGTGTCTAAAAGCGTACTGGAGTTCACTTCTTAAATACGATTGTCCGATACGATATTGAATTGAAATAATATTGTACACCCATCACATTATGTTACAAAGTACCGCGTACACGTCGGTTGTATATTGTATTGTAAGGGTGCGATAGGTACGTTGCGCAAAAAATATAACCCTTTTAAGTTAATTTCACTTCATTAAAAACTATACTGGGTGCCTAATATGAAAAAAGTGTACCAACCCAAAGTTCAAATGGCTTTTGTGACTAATAAAATCTAATTATTATTTATGATTAAGTTTTACTTCACTTCACTAGTCAAGATCACGGAAATTCTTAGAAATGTTAATTCGTTTCAAAGAAGCATGACGAATAAAATATAGTTGAATCTCAAAGTAATAATTGCTTCGCTGCGCTAATTCCCTTTGTAAGTTTCACAACGTTTCAAATTTAGAGACGTTTCATAGTACAGTACAAGTCTTATAAATTAATACCTACTATTAAGTGAAAGACAGTAATAGTCTTGTAGTAGGATCTAGGTCTTAAAGTTTTAAAGGTTCAGAGGGTATGAATTAAACTTACAGTTGAAGGTCTTTATTTCTATATAACATATATAGTTAGGTATAATACCTGATATACAGCCTATTAATAAAAGGCAAAATTTAGCTTAGGTTTCTTCATTTGTTTTCTAACTTTAAATGATATAATTAAGTTTAAATAAAAACAAAGGACTTAAATACTACGTCTAGTATGTACCTCCAAAAATTCTTATGACATGCACACCAAAAACTGGTAACTATACAATGAAATATGCTATTATTTCAAACTAAATTATCATTTTAACTTCACGCTGCCTAAATCACAAGAGCGTTATTTAATAAAGTTATCTATTGAAATATTCTATTCGACGTCCGTGCAATCTATTCTAGCTCACAACGTATTTGTCACGCTAAGCCAGCGGTTAGCAACGTTTATAGAGAAACTGCTACTAAACAATTAATACGCGTATCGCTAAACAGTTGCACAATACCCAAAACTTCATCGAAATCGTTCAAAACGTTTAGAAACGCATAGACAAAGATTCAATTTTATTTATTACGGCTTTTGCCCGAAATATTCTGTATTTAGGTCGGTTTTAGAATTTATGATAAACAAGCCGAAAATTATCTCTAAATTAGGGGGTGTTATATACGAGTAAATAAAGGTCACTATAGTTCAGACATCTATAAATAAATTCAGACCTTACAGGTCTTCAATTATATTTTTGCCTGAATTTATTTCGTATCGTTTCAGTTCTTGAGGAAGAAAACTATTACGTTATTCAGAGTGCATTTTATAATTTATAATTCACCAATTTTGTTATTGTTAAATGTAGCGTTAACATCTCTCGCTTTCATCTAGATTACTACGAGTAGGTAGTAATCTAATAAATATACTAAATCTAATAAAATCTGATAAATACACATTCCTATTAAATTTTTTGTAAAGACACAGTTTCACAAATTTTAAAACTCGGCATGTTCGTTGCAGCTCTGTTTTAACGAAATAGCGATGCGTTCCATACAGTGTATTTATATGTACATATGTATGCATATGCAAGTTTATTTATTAAGGCTGCCTCGACTGATAAGCTCTAGTCTAGCATTAATTGTCCGAGAACAAATAGTGAAGCATTATCTATCAGACTATGACTGTACCATCTGTTCTAGATATGACGCATTAAAATGGTTTCATATACAATTTAAATATTAAAACACCAACACAATAAATTCAATTTAATTCAGTTCATATTATTATGATTTATGGTATTTACAATATTAAATTCAAAATTTTTAACCTACGTTATCATTTTGTATTGCTTGTAATTTCTTGTTAATTTTCTTTTTGTTTATTCACAATATGTGCACAATGAAGACTTGTATTTTAGCTAAACCAAAATCAACTTTATCGTGCAGTTTACCAATATATTTAACAACACGTGTAATGTAGTGGTTACCATGTCAGTTCGCCATTCGGAAGGTTCTGGGTTCGATCCCCAGCGATGCAGAAGTTTAAATGATGAATTCAGATTCAGTTCTTTATACGATAAAAAGGGAGACATAGACAAATAATTCATTCTTAATAATATATATAGATATATGTAATATGTTATTTATCTTTTCTCTTCTTACCTATATGAAACGAAAGGTTCTATCTTATAATATTTCGCACTTTATACGTTTATAAGACTTGTAAAATACTTCAAATTATATTTTACTGCAGTTTAAAGTTGAGCATGTCCTGAATACGAAGCTGGTAGGTATAGGTACAAGTTTATTGCGTCTGCTCAAACTGATACGCGGCGGTGGCGTAGTTAAATACATTGTTCGTGAGCAAACTAATATTAAACTATAGATGGGTACTAGTATATATAGCACTCTAGAAATGTGCAACTCAGAGGCTATTTATCAAAACCGAAGCGCCTCCGCAAACGCCTGTATCTCCCGTTGAATCCATTAAATTTATTAAACATCCATTATATCGCGCGTTCTTCGCTTGTTATTAATGGATGCATCAGCGTGGAAGATTTGGGCCAGATTTGAGTATTATACTAAAACTTAGATTAGAATACAAATGTTATATCCTTAATTGTAATGTATATTATATTTTATATAAGGTACCTACTGATTGAAGCTGTTAACTGTGGTACTTATTTGTAAAAGATAATTAAAATTTATCAATTGATTTCATTGTTTTTTCTATGTAGGTACTAGGTACATAAAAGTTTTACAATTGAATATCTATCATAATATTTACCACGAAACATACTTACGTAATAACTGCTACACAATTTAGCTAGTAAATATATAAGAAAAGAATATTCGGTAGAACGAAATAAGGGAAAATTTTGATGATAATAATCCGTAATGTGAAAAATTACTAGCTCATTCATCTAAAACTTCTGAGAATAGTTTTCTCTGTCAGCGTAAAAACTCCTTTTTGTCGCTTGCTCGCTGTGAGAAGTCCAAAAAATTAGGCTATTCGTAAGCCTCTCCACAGCTACAAATGTTAATTAAAATAAATTTCGTCTCATTTTATTTTTTACGAGCAACTTTTGCTGAGTGGTTTTGTAGTGGATGTAAACTTACAACCGACTGAAATTGTAACATGGTTAAGTATCTCTTCAATGATAGTACATGGTATTAAAAATGTTTTCCTGCTTTTAATAATTTTAATGTTATCACTGGAATATTTAATGGCTATAAAGCTTCAATAATCATAGTAAAATGCTCTTCCTACCCTACAGTTTCGTCTGATAGTACACGTTGCTTTAATGATTTCTGAAATAGATAATACTTAATGGAAACACAAAATAAAATTAAAATGTAAACCTTTCGAAAATGATTGTCTTTGCAGAACAGGATGCTACTTGAGTAGTAAATCTTTTCGTAAACTTTAGATGTTCAAGTTTAGAGACTCCAGAGATTGCTGTCAGTAGCAGATTTACGAGTCTCTGCTCTCCACGAAACTGCTACGGAACGACTTGATATGTGATCAATATATCAGCTCAATAAGGAACTTTAGTTGTATGCAAGTATACTTTTAAGATTTTTCTTCCGTTTACAGTTTACTGCAAAAAAGTAAAAATTTAAGGTAAATGCTTTAAAAACTTTTTAGTTTTTTCTTAATTCAAAAAAATGTAAACATTTTTTTAATAAGAAAGGATTATTTAAATGAAACATGAGCGTAGGTATGTAAAAACTTTCACGCATGTGAAGGTGGAGACAGAGCACACATTAATTAGTTTTGTATCCCACAGGCTTTACCAAAACGTGTTCTATTTTCTAATCAGAATGTATAAACACGTGTCCTTGTAAAATAATGTTGTTTTGCTAACCGACTGTGAAATGTATGAGAAATTAGTATAGCTAACTGAATTATGTAGGATTATATAATTCGTCTCTACACATTTCATAGTTGAATGAATGAGGACTCAGGTAATAATATGCCGTAAGTAGTTATAGTCTGGTCCACAGGTCCAAATAGAGTTGTATGATCAGTTATCAGTAACAGAGAGCCTTCTTAAAATGAAGCCCTAAGTCGAAGCGAAGCGAGGACGTTTTGTCAATTCATCGTAGAAAGAAGACCTAATTGAGGGGAGCTGGGGAGAGTGCGGGCGTCAGAAACAGGCTACATTGTACAATATACACCTACAATTTAGTAAAGGAAGTGTTTTATAGTGCCTCTTCTATGTATTTTCTCTATGGGTCTTCATCATCATAAACCCATCGCCGTCCAACGGCTACCCTCAAACATGATAAGGGTTTCTCTATACGAGTAAGTACTTGTATGGTAACTCAGAACGTGTACTTTAAATTGCTCAAGCGCATTCGACTGGCAATTAATGTTTGTAGTCTAACCGTTTGATGGAAGTTTCTAAACCATCCTAGCGATCCCGATAAGTTAAAGCAAGTATTAACTAACTATAGTTCGTAACTAGCACTAGTCAGTGGTTTTCCTAACTTGACGTGTCGGTCAAAATAAGCTAAATTCCGTAAACTTTCATTTACCATCATTATCTACACCACGTATTTAGCTCTTTTCAAGTAACATATTTGGTTATCAATAGACAAAATTATACTCAAATATCCAATGACTAACTAACTCGGGATATTTATGTTGAATTCTAATTTAACACACAGATTCTGAAGCTCCAGAGACTAAACTAGCACGAACTTAATAAACTAAATATACGGTATAGTTTATTAATAAATACTGAATTTCCATACTGCATTCGTAAACAATAAACAATGGTTAGTCTATACTTCTGTACAGCTTTTCTCTTATCTGTATTCATTACAACACACGAGTTAGTAAGGTTTGTAAGTATATTATCTATAGTGTATGTTGTATTCTCATACAGTTTAATTAACGACTTAGTAGATAATGTAATGCTTTTATGGTGGTATGTTCTTCTTTTTAAACAGATGAACTACGAGCTAATTGGTGTATGAAATTGTTTCATGTGATACTAGCGACCCGCTCCGGCTTCGCACGGGTGCAATGCTGATACTAAATATACTACACAAAAACTGTGAACGTTTATACATAGAAACCTTCCTCTTCAATCATTCTGTCTATTAAAAAAACCGCATCAAAATCCGTTGCGTAGTTTTAAAGATTTAAGCATACATAGGGACAGAGAAAGCGACTTTGTTTTGTACCTACTATGTAGTGATAGTGAGAGTGAAGTGTAACAAATGAACTTTTACTAAATATTTATTAATGTATTCATATAACCACTTATTTGTTGTCCGTGTGTTATTATGATACTTTTAAGGTGAAATCATTGTGGTAGGGTATTTCTTCATAGTCTGTGGTAATAGGTAATTAAAAACCTCTCTCAAAATACGTATATTTCTTTAAATTAGTTACATGAAAGCAGATATTACCTTCTTTAATTTAAAAGGTTATTTATTTTTTATCTTGTTAAGATTAGATAAATACCTATCCGTACGTAAGAAATAACATAAAATGTTCAAGAGACTTTTCTTCGTTATTTTTCAAATTTTCCCATTTGTTATAGCCTTAGCCCCAGGGACTGATAAAATGCTTTTGCTAAATTAAATATTACTCAATGAATATTCCGAGGGCTACTGACTTTTCTTTGAAACCGGCTACGTTTATGTTTAGGAATGTTTTGATGTCCCCAAAGATCATAAAACATGTTTTTTTGTTGAAACGTAATAGGGTGTCGTTTTGCATGGACCTCTCCGCTGCTGGATCAGATACTGGGCATTGAAGATTAAACAACTAGTACCAAATCTAGATATATCTAACTAGACAGCATAACAAAATCCTAAGTTATCTAAGACTACTGAATGTCGTAAGATTTAGTTATTGCAGCAGTAATTTATTACAGTTACAAATTTCATTTCGTCGTTTATGCGGGTAGGATTTCGAATTATAAATACCGGTTAAAATTTAATAATAGTGGAATATGCATTAGAGCTTAGCCCTATGCAAATTTCAAATGCGCCCGTTGTCTCGCACATGCATGTGACATTTAATTTAACGATTACTATCGCCCGCCATATCTATATTATTATATCTTTGTTGCATATTGCTAAAACACGTTAGTTGTGGTCGAATGTCTATTATCAGGGTATGGAAACTTGTTAGAGCTCACAATGCCTCTATCATGTTCTGTACTTAATTAAGGAAATTGTTTATAACAGAAACATGAAATAAATCTTCAAGCATTTTAGTAGACTGGGTGCGTTCTAAGAGGTAGCTATACCTCATTCATTACTGCCTTAAGTTTATTTATTTATTTCACAGAATTTCCAACATTGCGATTATAAATTTACACAATTAATAAAACTATACTAATTTTGATTATAATCAATAAAAAAAAAATACCAAAAATATATATTTTTTTATTTGTAATAGAAATCCATAGAATAGAAACGTATGCACATTGCAGCAATAATTTATTGCTTACTTCTTAAATGTTAGATACTTAAAATAAACTTCTTTTATGACATTTAATACTTGCTGGTAATTTTTATTTATCAAGTTAAATCGGTACCTACGTAATATTAACGTATAATTAAAACCAAATCATTAATTAGCGGAAATAAGTTACATGTTCGCTTTATTAAAATAATAAATAATTAATGTTTGTAAGGTTCGACGACACATCACCAAATCCTGTTAATGAACGTTCATTAAAATTAATGTTATAAGTAGGTTAGGTATATTCGCTTTATAGCGAAAAACCAATATTATAACATTATGTTTATTATCAAGTAGATATTTTTTATGTTGTAGTTTGTAAAACACATTTTCATTCTCGGACGAAACAATGCTAATTACATTTGAATAATAACAACAGTAAAGCATTAAGTACACACATTGTTTAATACCTGCCTTAGATTGTACGCGGCTGTATTAAGTTTAAAATTTGCGTTTCTGTAAAAAAAATGATCTATAAAAATCAAATATTCTTTGTTTGTCTTAATTATTAAGAGAATGAAAATTTAATCAAGGATTTAAAAAAGACTAAATAGAAGGCATTTTTAGTATCAATATATTTATGAAGGTTTTCCATGATAAAGGTATTTCATTAACTCTACTAAATTTAAATACGTTAAGATACCACGATGTTATAGCTCTGTAACAGGCATTTTGTAATATTTATTATATAATTCATTTTAAAAACAAAAAAACTTTTAAATTCGTATTGTACAGTAACTTATCTAAGGAACATCAAACGATTCCGATTGAACTCGACGAAGAATAAAAAAAGGGGTGAGAACTTTTGACCTGGAAAAAGGTAATAAGAAATAATATCATTGTAGAGAGCAATATTAATTTACTGACGTAAGATCCTCTATCCACTATCTAAGGCACAAGTAATCACAATTCTCTAACCACCAAGATACCACGATGTTATAGCTCTGTAACAGGCATTTTGTAATATTTATTATATAATTCATTTTAAAAACAAAAAAACTTTTAAATTCGTATTGTACAGTAACTTATCTAAGGAACATCAAACGATTCCGATTGAACTCGACGAAGAATAAAAAAAGGGGTGAGAACTTTTGACCTGGAAAAAGGTAATAAGAAATAATATCATTGTAGAGAGCAATATTAATTTACTGACGTAAGATCCTCTATCCACTATCTAAGGCACAAGTAATCACAATTCTCTAACTCTATTGACAGCATTATCAAAATACTGATTTCACTAGAAGCTTTTGACACGTATTTTGACAATGGTATTTGGTGATGATTTTTTTTTTTTTGCTTGACTTACTATACACACAACACATATTCATGGATGCGATAATAAAACTCTCTAAGCATTAAATAAACAAGAAAACTGCAAGAAAAATGTTTTTCTCACCTCATAAAAATTTCCCATTATATATGACTGTCTTTGTCGTAATGGGATTGTAGGCAACTAGACCCAGTTAAGATTTTTATCGGTTGGCCGGAGAAAATTAACTTTCCCTCAAGATAATGAACAAATGTACACTCGAATTTTCTTCGCAATCCATTTGGGTTCGACCTGCTTTTGCACGAAATATTGCTTTTTTTATTTCGTGTCAGCTATTGTTTTTTTTTACTTCGTTTATAAGAAACTTTTTATCGTTTACAAGATGTTATAGTTTTAATCGACTATCATAAAGAAAAACTTCAATTTTTTTTTATTAACTTCATATGTAAAAAAAAACACTAAGATACAGATTTACAATGCATCATTTACATTACAATGCAAGAGTTCGCTCGCTACTCCATTATTAGGTACTTATCTGCAAAATTACGTAAATTTTAAATAAATTTTGGAAAAAGCGCTATCTGTTGATTAATTGGCTAATAATAATTAGTTGACTTTATAAATATCGTGCGCTAATCGTTGCTGTCGTACTTTTGTACTGTTACCTTGACATTTTGTGAGATAGCGCTACATTTTATTTTACTTGTCTTTTTTAATTAATTAACAATTTTACAAAGAAATACCGAGTGTAGCTCAGTCACTCAGCTACTGATTATCATTGACATTTGAATTGCGAATCGCGATTGAGATTGAAAGTTAGAGCATACTCCTAGCATACTCGGATACTGTTAGCAAAACAACGACTTTGCTACTCGACAAATGCGCTTTGTAACGGAATTCCACACTTTTTGCTCTACAATGAATAAAATGTTCACCATTGTTTGCTTTAACAAAAACCTGAAGTTTGTGCAATGCATTTACGTTGAATTGTTCCGAATAAAGTCAGAATGTATAGTAATGGTTGTTGTGAAGCGGTCTCGTTAAGGCATTGTGATGTGACACTAACATAATGGGTTAGTGCATCATTAATTTATCCCAAACTTTTGTGGTATTACCTACTTAAAATTTCTACCTAATAATGTACCCACAAGCCGCCCCTTCCCACCGCTTACTATATCTTATCTTTTTCTGTATTCCGTCTGGATCTATGAACTCAGAAATTCTCTATTAAGTTCATCATATCTCCATTCAAAACCCTTTCTCTTACCACCGGCTTATATTGTAGATAGGAAATAAAAAGTAAAATTTGCTTTTGGTTTTGTGCCTTTGTTCCATTACGTATTGCTTTTATAGTAAAACTAACGAAAAATAATAAGAGTAATAGTACGACAGTTTAAACAGCTTAAACTCAACCATTAGTAGCAAATGTGGCCGGGACTCGGTAGTTACTTTCGTCTGGAATTCACGATAACGTATTTGACAGTCATGCGTAGTTGTATTGCCCTGGCTGGACGTTAATTTATACCCGACGTTCATTGCGCTGACGTCCACTGAGCAGCAGAAATGCGACCATTTCGGGATTTATGCCTCTTAATTCGATGTTCTAGGCTCTGTAAATTGTTTTCTAGTATTTGACGCCTATTGATGCGTCCGTGATCTTCTTATCATTAATCCCTGTCCCATAAATCTTCTGAGCACCTGCGCACGAGTCTTTTCAGACGTTTAAGATGCAATTGGGCCATAGTCTAGTGTAGTCTACTACACTTAGTATTATTGCCACTAAAATATAACTGTTTTATTAATGTGGTATTATTAATGTGGAACTACACACCTGTATTATACCAATACATAATATAAAGCTAACTAATAATATTCTAAATGTAATACTAATTCAATTCAATACTGATATGATACTTGAATCAAATATACGTCAGAAATGTTTGCTACGAGTAATATTCTGCTATTCGTGTTAATATCTTATTCATGAGTAGACCTACGGTGTCAGATTGAACAAAGATCTGTGAATGAAATCAGAACGTCTAATAATATCAATTCTAACTGTATTTACCGCATAAAGAAACTTTAAGTATGTGCATATAAAGTAGTAACGTTATTTCATATTTTAAAATCTTACATCTATACCGGTCGTGTGTTCGAATTTTACTCGCGGAGGAAAAAATATTGCAATACAACAGTAACGTTACAGGTTACGTTATTAAAGTAGTATTGATTTAGTGTAAGAATTTGTTGAGTGAGCAAAAGGTTAACTTTACTAACGGAATTTCCTTGAAAGTGGTCGTAAGAAAGTGGTTGGTTCAATGTCCCAAAACGTTGTTAGCTCGTTATATTATGTTTGTTATGAAAAATTCGTTGCTTTTTTATTCTTGTACAAAATAATGAACGTAATACGATTAAGGGAGTTCATTTAACAATTAGGTAGTAGTTGTAGTCGACACGTTGTTGCTACTAAAATAGCTGTTAAGATATTAATTTATACTAGAATGGATTAAATACTACGAATAGGTGGTCCTAAACAATCTGATGTAGACGCTTATTCTTTCCCTGCACGTCTAAGTTATAGAGTGATCTTCCTCCAGAGGCGTTCCCCGTGGGCAACGAGACGAAGTTTTTCAAAATAAGCACTTAAAGAACTCTCCTTCAAAATCAGTAATGTATTGGCACTTGGCGGATTACAGAAATAAAATTTATCGAAATAAACGCTTAAATACATCGGGTATTTAATTAATCTACATATAGGTATTATAGGTATTATTGTTGTTTCAAATATAATACCTGTCAACTGCAATAATACGTTAACATAAAATATGAGGTGTCCACCATAATACTCCAACGGAAAACGTTTCATCAAATTAATACAACTATTGAATTACAGACGTAACAAATTTTGATCCTCTAAACGTTGAACCCGATCTGGAATGCCACAGATTATGCAAATTCTTTTATTTAATATGCACAGTCCTCATCCTTAAACTCCGGTTGATTAAAGGACGAGACTCGAATCCGAATTATATAAGTTTATATTCCTATCTACCAATTTACTAGGCGATAGACTAGTCCCATCGGTAAAGTACAAAGATGTTTCACTTAAAATCACTGACAGTAAACAAGTCCGTTTCTAGCAATCTATAGAAAAGGTCACAAAGAAAAGAATGCGATTTCTGTAGTCAATTAATCAATGAAAATGTAATGTTGGGGAGGGATTGTGAAGGAGAGAATGGGCACAGCAAACAATGTCACAACAGAGTTTCCCTTTCCTGACCACGCGATCATGATATTATTGGAAATATCCCGGAGAAATACAAGAACAGTGAGATTTATTCTCCACTATATTTTTGATGTGGTTTTGTAATTAGGAATTGGTTGGATTATCTAATGACTGAAAACAGATGGGTGGATGGTTTCTACTTATTAGAAGCAATAAAACTATCTTGTTTATATAGGCTTAGAAAGCACAAAGAGTGCTAACATTCTGAAGTGGCTGAATGCGGATAATCCGTATGGAGACAAAAAATCAACTTTAGAAGTCTGCAGATAATCACAGTTCTTTGTCAATCTTTACACGACCTCTAACAAGATTTTTTAATCAATAATATTATAATAAATTATTATTTATGAAAAAGAAAAATATAACATCAACACATTTTATATTAGCACGGCGGTTGAAGGTTCTCATCAACCGATATTTGCGATTAAAACTATAGTAAAATAAAAACATTTTTCAGGCACAAGTGAATATATTAGTACCAACATCAGTGTTTCAATTTACTCGTATATCGTATACTGATAAAAATAGAATTTGATACATTTTGTGTCAATCAGGTTTTGTTATAATGTGCTCATACCTACTTCGCTATAATAAATATGTATGTACAAATCCAATAAAGGAAGTCCCGAAGCATAATACAGCAATATCCTTGCCTTATTACCAGGAAGAACGTGTGGTTATTTGTTACTGGCGTTATTTTTCCAATATCTTCTATGTATACCAGCTGATTTACTTGTTTGAACTGCTACACTCGCTTATAGAAGTACCTCTTTTTAAATGCCTTTCTACTCGTACATTCATTACTATTGGCTTTATTTGTGATGATTGAACGAATTATATGATTAGTTTTAAAGAATATGTAGTACCTACCTACCTATGTAGGCACTTTGTGTTATTGTCGTATTAATTGATCATATTAAGCATTGAATTTGAATGTTACTAGTTTGGTTACTGGGAACTAAAATACGGATGAGTGATCCAAACAGATATTTGCATTACGGAAGTAAGCGAACCGTAGCTTACCTACATTTATATTTATTTATTCACTATAGAATCACGATGTACCTACATGAAAATCTGGTTTTTCCAATCCTCTTATGAGAACAAATTAGCTACAAATGTAATGCAAATTATTCTGTAGAAAAAAATACGAACGTTAGCCCGCTTTATGCTTTCAACCCTTCTCGATTCTAATAAGCTACTTTTGAGGGCCGAATGAAGATCGTAATAAAAACGATGTAGATATTAGAATTATCACCTGGTTTTGAAAGGCATGTTAAAATCTATCAACTAACATGTATTCTATATTAACAACTCTGTCTAATCAATTTGAGTTTCTGAAACGTATTATTTTAGAAACCCGAAACCCATACGATTCTCAAAGGCATAGGTATGTACTTTAAAGTTCATTGATTTTATCATAAGCGTACGAAAAATAATACTAGCTCCGGGCACGCTCTCACTCAGCTGTGCCCGTTGAAGGTTTAAAGATTTGAAGTCAATTAATAAAAATGGAAAGTACTAGTACCAAAAATATTTACCCTACTACGAAACTATAGTAGCACAAATAAAATATTATTCGCTGAAGCAAAAGGAACCCTAAAACACCACTCAAGCTTAAACGTCAAACAATCGCATGAAAAGCCTTCCTTCAAGGACAAAATAATCTTACTGACAATGGTAGCAAATCTGACATAAACAAAGGGATGAGAACATCTGTGGTCACTTGACAGCAGCCGCCCTCACCACACCCCAAGTAAATTGCTGAACCCTTCGTGTGGCTTATAAACTTGTAATTCGCGATCAAGAAAATATGGTTCTGTGATTTTTAAATAATGAGTTATTGCTTTAATCAGTTTATTATTAATAAACGTGCCTTCGTCTTAACATAATTTATTACTATTAGTCTTATAGTTCAAAGACTAGATCGTCATTTCGATGGAGTTAGCAGACAGTGTAATTAATATATTGAATAGGGGCACGTTAGTCAGGGGACTGAGATCGGGGTCCCGGGAAAGGTATAAATTTCATGTCAGATTTAACATCATCCTATTTAAATTTTTATTTTCTTTGCCATAATAACGAAACAACAAAAAATCTCAAACACTGCAATATTTTAACATAATGGACTCAAGAAAACATGTTATGTAGAGTTTCAGTTCGAAATTGGTTTCATCCAAGTAGAAGCCAAATCGCGTAGGTCAGGTCGGCGACAGTGCGTCTCGCCAGATAATAGCTGCTCTGAATTGGCGCACTATCTGCCCCGTATTCCATAGTGACCTCCAAATGTTCTCTTGTGTAACTGTTTTTTGTCTCAAGCATTAACTTTTATTTTTTCTGCGCTTGACAACTTCACACGTAGTTTCGGGATCTTTACAGGTAACGGGATAATGGTTTCGTGACATAAATCATACACAATGCCTATTCTTAAATTGTATATTGTAGTGTATAAATTCCATTTTTAAATAAATAATAATTAGATATACAAACGCAATTTTATACAACTGACACTATTTTCTTTCTACCGAAGTAAAGGGATCATAATATTATCTTTCGAAAATGAAAAGTGCCTGTATGAAAAGGTGAATAAAAACAAATTACTGATAATGTATCAAAATGTTTTTAACATATTTTTTTCAAGCGTTTTAATCAGTACGTACAGTAAATGTCTTTTACATTTAAACCATGATCTTATTGAAGATAAGTTTAAAATAAATTAATCCTAATTGGAACGGGTTTTGAATTTCAATCGGTATTCTCCAATCGGCAGTCCTTCCTTCATTCACCATCCGTCCATTTGTGAATAAAATCGTTTAATGGCAATTGACTAAAATTAATTAATTTACCCAGTTTTCAAACTACATGAAATTGGTATGTTGAATCTTTTGTTATAGGAGTGTAAAAGCCCTATAATAAGTATACTCGTATGTAAGTGCTCGGAAGAATTATTAAGGTAAAGGCTTATAAATACATAGTTTATTTCTCGAAATCTGTCAATACATAATTTGCTTAAACTAACTACCTACCTATATTAAAATAGTTTTGTGCCAAAGTGTCAAATTGTTTTGCGTAACAATTCATTATTCGGTATTCAATATTTTTTTAAACATTATTTAGTTATTTGCGTGACGTCGCGTACTTATATAATATACCTACATATAAGTAATTTATTCCTTTTCTAAAAATCTACACTATCAAAACGTTAAAATATAAACATATCTAATAATAATC
>DWAV01000165.1:0-25811 GCA_018231305.1 Noctuana lactifera
TGCCACTAGCGGTCACCCATCCGAGTACCGGCCGCGCCCGACGTTGCTTAACAATGTGATCGCTTGCGATCGACACGACTAGCGGGGCTATGCGCGCTTCTAGCGGGGCTATGCGCGCTTCTATATAATATATATATATATATATATATAATATAAACACATTTCCCTTTTTTCCCTTTTTATCACCTAAGCTTAGCGAATACAAAAATATCATCAAAACACAAGTAAGCAGGTCTTTTCGATTACATAAAAGGTGTGAGTAATGTGAGTAGGTATGTTAAAAACAAGCCTATAACTGACTGACGCAATATTATCGTGATATTCAAAACGTTATAGGTATTAATACAAACAAATATCCAAAAAATCTAATTATTTACTGTGATAAACAATAAGATCCTATACACCTTCGTCTGAATGAATGAAAATACAATATTTTAAAAGCTGTTTTAAATAGCATTCGAAAATGACTAATTTTTCGTCAATCTGATGTTTTAACGACTTTCCATCGACACAAGGATATTGTCGATGTCGATATGCCTATCTATAAAAGGTATTATATTAATAAGTATGTGAATTGTTCATGAATCACTAATTGGTGGCCATATAGGTCACTAAATTTATTTGAATCGATTGTTCATTATAATGACCCGTAGGCAACCTCTAGTATTAGTAAATAATAAACAAAACTAAAAACAAATGTACTTATAAATAGTACCTACACACATAACAAAATAGTGCATAAAAACCTAAGCTTTATAGATATGTATAATTATGTACTATAAAGAATGATATTGATCAGTAGTTTAATCTGTAAAACACAAACATGAGATATTTGATAAAATTCCTGATAAGCAATCAATATTTATGTCTTTATTTTTTTAATTAAAGTTTTATGTTTTATAAGTCAGGAGTAATTTGCAACAACAGCTGTTGTTCTACAGGAATGATGCAATTCAATGTAAGCTAAAAGTTCTAGAATAAGAAGCCTAATTAGGTACTACAGTTTATTTCTACTAGGATGTAGGTATTTTAGAAAAGAATGGTATTTTTATCAAGTCAATACATAAAATTATGCTATAGAAAGGTTCTAGACATTTTAGTCAATACCTACTACAGTTTATACTTTAAAGTCTCTATGCCAAAAGTTAAAAAAAATTCTATTTGAATTTATTAGAACATCGGACCTGCAATAATCCAAATTTCCACAGGGACCATACTAAAGGATTTTTGATTATGAAATGTATATACACCATAGAAATAGCTCGACAAAAGTGCACTGAAGTGGCAGTCTGCAGGATATGTAAGATCATTGCAGGACTGGAAACATATCGGCAAAGCTATAAGTGTCCTTGGGTTAGAGCGACTACTTAACATCAGCTGATCTACACAATCACTGTCCTACTTAAAGGTACTAAAAGTCTTTCAGTTCTGGGAATGTAATCTGTCTTATTGTACCTACTTAATCTATGGTAAGATGACAATCAGAAACTTAAATTAAAACTTACATTGGCATGGGTTGTTGATGTGGATTGTTGTATGCCACATTCTCATCATCACTTTCAGCACCTGAAGAGGATTCAGTGGCATCAGAGTCCAATGCTCTATTCACTGCAGACATGTGGAACGTAAGTGCACTAGCTTTATCCTCCATCTCATTGAAGGTCCCAGAAGGTATTCCAAGTGATGCAGAGTTAGAAGCATCACCCTTGGACGTCCCAGCATGGTAGTATCTGGGGCCAGATACGTTACATGAAACAGCACTAGCTTGCAAAACTGGTATAGTGTCCAGCTTTTTCGATAGGGTCTTTAGTCCCATAGGCCTTCCACCTCCATCCTTCCTAGCGCCTCTGGTGACTTTTTCAAAGATCTGGCTCACCTCCTGAGACACATGTTTGCCCATTTCTCGGATCTGCAAGATCCTCACTCTTTTCAAAAGAGATTTAACTCTTTGCTCCAACTGTTCGTGTGGAAATTTGAATTTTTCTTCCACCGTCTCCACCTCCGCATTCTCAGGGTCTCCTAATTCAGCGAATCCAGTCAGGCGGAACATCGATTCGTTGTCACCCGTCGACAAACCCTCCCCGCCATCGAAGGTCTTGATCGCCTGCAGCAGATCGACATGCGCTATTTCAGTATTCCCCAGATCGGAGAGGATTTGTTCCATGTCCTGCTGGTCTTTGGCTAGGTTGGGTTCATTTTGCAGGCCCATGTTGTCCCCATCCATGAGTGTCGAGTTGTTGTGGACGGACGCTAGCGCCCGTCTACGATGAGGCTTGTCGGGGTCGGGGTCCTGGGGCGCGTCCAAAGCGTGGGCGTTTCGCTGCGAAGTCAGCGCCGGGGCCATGACACGAGCGCCGCCCGTCGCGGACGCGTCAGGGCGGGTTCCCGACTTCTAGCATCACGATCTTATGTAACTCACGTTACACATTCACTGTCACGACACTACACTGCACTGAAACACTTCGCGAGCTCATCCTCCTCGAATCAGTCACCCGCCGGCTCCGCGCCCCGAGGCGCACTGATCGGTGGCGGTTCGGCGCGCTTCTGAAAAACAACGATTAACCTCGATTACGAGCCGGTCTTTGTATGTTTGGGCGGTACGACGTTGCCGAAAAACGATACACGAATGATACACTTTGAAAATTCATTTTATATATTCACTTAAATCGAAATTTCACCCACGTGATAACGAAAAGAATACGCCAGCGATCGCAGTTGCTTGTTTCTGTACTTTATGATATGAAACAGGAAATGATACACTTCAACTTTTGTGGGAAGCGTATAATGCGATGCGTTTTAGGTTGCACTGTTTAAACACTAACACAGCACCAGTCGCGAGTCTAATGGTAAAAATTATTTTACAATAATAATGGCGGAGCGAAGTCTAAAAACACAATTCAACTGGGAAAACACTCATTTCAAGTCAATTTTAATGACGAAACATAGCAGAGAACCGCACTAAACGCTACAAAAACCGAGCAAATTGTGAATGAGAAAAAGAGATGGCTATATTCGTCCCTGAATTGGTACTAGCGCGGTAAAGTCAAACGAGTAAAAAAGCAACCTATTAAATTCCATATTGTAAATAATTAAATATTGAGTTTTTATTTAATAATTATTGATTAAAAAATACTGTTAGATATTATTATTACTTAAAAATTTGGCAGTGTTTTCATTGTAGTAAAATAAAATAAGCTCAAATGATGCCATTTATCTCGCAGCCACGCTATTTCTAACAATAGATATTCATGCGCGAAATCGTTACGAAATAATTAAAAGTAAAGAACCAATACTTTATGCAGAGTTACTAAAAAAATTATTACATTACTTTTTATGATTTGTTATACAAAGCCAAAGAAAAGGTTTGAAATTGACATTAAAAGTAATAAACATGTACACTTCCGGTGCATTTATGAGGACTAATAATACCCAAAATTTTAATCTACAAATTCAATACTTTTACAAATAATTGGTTAGTATTGATTTTTAATTTGACAGTGATTAAATTGACAAATAATTAACTTTCGCAATGTTTTGTACCTAATCTATGATGGAAGTTGTCTTTGTAAACGCACTACGTTACGTCAAAATTTTAAAGTTTTTATTTTCTTAAGGGGCAACACTGAGACAAAAAAAGGAATGCACAGTCAAAAAGTTAAAATTTTAGTTAGGTACCTACTTACCTAGTTTTTTTTTTACTTTAAAATAATGAGAAATTAAATAATCATGTCTTAAAGTGTTTTCTATTACACTTTTTTGACAAACTTAGATTTATAATAAAAAGAAAACTTGACTTTTTTTTATTATATTTCAATTCAATTCCAATCATTCTTAATAATTGAGTTATACCTTTATGACATTGCAGTGCAGATTTTACTAGGTTTTTGTAAAAAAAACCTATCCATTTAACAATATTCTAATAAATTAATCATGTAGGAACACCACAGGCAATTCTACTACTTCTTTAAAAGAGAAATAAAGTTAATATTTAAGTACTTCACATAATCCTTCCGCAATCATTTCATCCATACTTACAATACAGCAGTGAGATGGTTTATATCATTGGTTTATAATGCTTAGCTCACAATGCTAACAGATCATATTTTATAATCAATATTGATTTAATAACTGGTCTACAACTGGAGTATTGATTAGGTTTTTTTTATTTTATAGGTAATATATAGATCTAGGTTTATGTATTTAAGGTAATAATTATAATTTAAACACACTCATGTACCTATGTGTATTTACACTATATATGTGTATACTTATAAGTATTATACTATATATAGATATATTATAATTATAAGTGGCTATTTGTGACTAATATAATATTTTCTAATCCAAGATATTATTTGTATTATTTTGCACATTTTTTATACATCAGATTACAAAACTATATCAAGTAACCACTGATTAAACATGCCTTAAGATATTTAATTCCACAAGAAATTTCCAGTATTGTAGGCTATTATTTAGCAAAAGAATAAGCATATTTAATTTAAATATTGGAATTTAGTAACATCTTACCTGTAAATTGGTGAATTTTGTTGATGCATGATTTTCTTGGTGTTGGCTTGGTCTACAAGCATTTCTCCAGGCATACATCTTAATGGACTTTTTAGGCTACAATGGACATAAAATTCAAGTTACATAATGTATTTTAAAAACAAGAAAACAATTTTAAAAGTATCCTACCTAGAACCCATATTGACAGGTAATGACACAGAAGTTGTGAGTTAGAAAGAATGACACAAATGTCATAGTAAAGAAAAACAACATATTTAATTATGTACCTACTAAAATTTAAGTAAAAATCCACTGTATACTAAAATGTTGGCATGAAGATTAACTTCTTTCCAATTATTATTTAAACAAAAACTAAACCTTAGCTTACTTTTGTATGATTGGATAAGCTAAGTTTTATTGAACTTTATACAAAGTAGGGTAACTGTATCTTTAGAAATATAATATTCTAAAAATAAGGAACTACTGAATTATGCTGACTACTGAACTTGTAGTATAATTCCTATGAAAAATAATTAGAATGTAGGTATGTAGGTGGCACTATACCTACATACTTTTTTTTATTTTATCTAAAGTCATGTTTTAATATTATTTTAATGCCGTAGTCAGTCATGAATGAGTTAAAATTAAAACTATAAAGAACCTTTTGAAATTTTTATGCTATATAAAATGTCATAGTCCAAATTTACCGAAGTACTTAGGTAGTCTTTCGTTTGATGTTGTTCATGTTATTAATATTCATTTTCAGAGCAAATTTACAAAATCTCAATTTTTATTTGCTACAATTCCTAAATTTAAAAAAACATTACTCATATTTTTTGTGATCTCATCAATATTTTTATATTTTATTTAAATCAATAAAAAAAAACATCATTGTTTTTACAGCATGATTGTTTTAGAAATTTTAGTATACCTAATTCATCGACATAATAACACTATGAACTTTAATAATTGTATGCTGACATCATTTCAATATTCGATAGTATGTATGCAAAACTTTTAGTGTTATATGAACAAAGTTTTTTTGTCATGTAAGTAGATTGATTGCTGCGTCAGACTTATATAATAATATCTGAATTTGATATCATATTGTATTTTTTTTAATTGTAACATAAAAATGATTGACAACAATCTCCCTCAATATCAAGAATGGAAAAAGTTTAATATAATTTGCTTAATAAAATTATTGTCTTATGTATTATTTATTCTCACTTTTTAGTGCAATTCTCTGCGACATCCTGGCTACTATTAGGTTCTGTAAACATAAGTAAATCATTAAGGAGTAGATACCTTATATATATCTGAGAGGAATAAATATTTTGATATCATACATTAATATTAGGATATTGAAGACAGTATCAAGAATTTAACTTACCTTTCCACTTTTTTTACATTTGTATGAGATAATTTTTTACTTGACAGTAAAGAAATTACAACAAGGTGTAACGAAAACATGGTTTAACGATACATAAACATATTACTTTTAATATGGAAATGATCAGGAAAGAAGTTAATTTTCCAAGTTTCAACCAACTATGTACCTACCTACAAATATTTGTCTAAAAATTTCAGTGTCAACTTTCTGGAATGATTTTCAGGGAACTTAGAAATTAAAGATTTATTGACAAGCTTCATAAATAAAACTCATCAAATCAAATGTATGTTTTATTTCAATTCGCGAATTTTTTTATATCCTTACCTTTCAGTTTCACACGCACCGACGATTGAATTGGAAGTAGAACTTAACGACAGCGAATATAAACAAAAACGAAAGAATTAATAACTTAGTATTGTTGTTTGTTACGAGAAGTATTTACCAAAATTTAATGCTAAATGATTGTCTTCAAAGTTAAATAAATAAATGAAAAGAAAAGAATATATAGATTGTAACCATGATTATACCTATAGATATTAGTTTTATAGTTTTTCCGAACGTAAGCGAGGATAACTAAGTAAGCTGCGCTAAGCGCGCCAATAACTCCACATTTTAAATTTTTATGGAACACACATTGAACATTTGTGTCTCAGTTTAAATAAATTTATTTTACTGACCTAAATATCCTTCGATACTTTGAGGCGGAGGGATAATGAAATAACAAGTGTTATTTTAATTATTAAAAAAATCAGAGACCATAATATTATAATGTACTTTGGTATGTAACTATGTACCTCAGTCGGTGATCCGTTCGGTCGGTAGTTTAGTTGTTTGTTGATAGGATAACTGTCAAATTACATGGTTCAAATCTAGTGAAGTGTCAATGTCAAATTCGACGCGCGGGAGTCCGGCGGACGGAAAACAATAATTTTTGCTGGCTTTTGCTTGGTTAAGTGTTAAAACCCCCAATTTTTTTTGTATTAGTTGTTTCTTTTACTAACGAAGCCATGAATTTTGATAATAGTATACAGTTCCATTCATCTCAGCTTACCCCATTGAGAAAAAGTCGCAAGAATTTACTGGCAAGGGAGGATACGTTAAATCTTTCGCCGATTCTTAACGAAACGTCCTTTTTTAGAAACCTTAATGATACCAGTTTGCGACAAGTATTAGATGAATCATCAGTATTAGTAAACTCAGGATATGCCGGAGAGAGATTGAGTGAAGCTTTTTTTGAAATAATACAAGGTAGTCGACCAAGTGCGGTATTGGACACGCTATCGAGGTTAGCTCAAGTTTGTTGCGATTCTCTCGAGCTAGTGGAACCATGGAACAGATACAACGCTCAAAACTATTGGCTGGCAGAAGAGGCTAATACATGGAAACTTCTACATTGTCTCTATTCAGATTCTATAGCCGACCATCCAGATTCTGTAGGGAGCATCATTACAGAGCCTACTTTGTCTCAACAAATTTTAGTTGATGCATTATTCCAAAGTGATGCGGAGATAAGGCTGTTACAGCTGTTAGTAGACTGGCTCGAAGCAACAGCTACGTATCAAGAATCTGCTACAAACACAGCTGCTCCAGTCATTACTAACAATATCCATTGGGGAAACACTCTTCATCAGTTGCTTATTGGTTCGAGCTTGTTTAACAAAGAGAAAAGCAAGGCCATGATAACCTGCATGGATCCAGATGCACCAAGACGTCAAAAGAGGTCCATTCACAGTGATGATCATAAGGATGACAATGATTTATGTAAGAGAATATTTACAGAAGTCAGGTGTGGCAAGTTTAAAGAAGCAGTTTCTCTGTGTATTAGTGCAGGTCAAGCATGGAGAGGAGCTGTTTTACAAGGGTGGAAGCTACTTCACTATTTGCCCAGAGATGATCCCAATGCACCATTACAAGTTACAGGCAATTCGTCAAGGGACCTCTGGAAGTGGTGTTCTTTGGGCATAGCTACCAATGTATCTGAAAACATTTACTACAGAGCCACTATTGGGATCTTGTGTGGGCACTTAGCAAGTACCCTACCAGCTTGTCAAGGCAATTGGGAAGACCTACTGTGGGCACATTTCAAGGTTCAAATTGAAGCAAGAGTTGATAAATTTTTGCATGAACATTATGCTACGGCTGAAGCAAACACTACACCACCTGATGTGTTAGAACTACTCCAAACAGAACTACAAGTTGAAGAATTATCAATGCAACAAATATTCAGTGCAGTAAAAGCTCTAATGGATGGTAAAAAGGAGTCAAACTATCAAACCTGCCAACGATATCTCATGCTGGGCCATATAAGAGCAATCATGGAAGATTCTTTGGAATGGCTTGAAAGTGCTGAAGAAAGATTTATTAGATTCTTAGCTCATCTGATTTTAATTCTGAGACAAATGGGGAAGGATCCTCAGCATGATGTTGGTGATAAGGTCTTGGAGAAATATGTCTCCCAGCTCGTCGATAGACTTGACGGATCTATAGATAATCCAGAACTTGTTGCGTACTATACATCTACAGTACCAGCTCCAAAACAGATTGCTCTGTATGCTGAACTTATGGATAAAATCCATAAAGTTGATTATAGAGACGGTGTTGTCAAAGCAGGATTGAGTGCTGGTATAGATGTATCTGCTTCTGCTCGGGTAGCTATTAAAAAGGCCATAAGCGAGATTCAAGAGGGATATGGAAACATCGATGTAACATTTAATCAAACAACTGCTGTTGAAAAGGACAAGACATTGATAACCAAGGTCATATCATCTTTAGAGTGGTTGTCCCTTATTGAAAATCAACTCAGTGAAGCACTTTGGCTCAGCAATGCTATGGTGCGCACTTTTATATTTATAGGAAACACAGATGCTGCTTTAAGTTGTGTTACAAGTGTGAACAAAATGTATCCAGACTTTATTAAGAAGATGCCAACAAGTTCTTCTGAACTGCGAGAACATTTATGTTTAAAATCATACTTGGAAGCTTTAGAGGGATTTGCTACTTGGTACAGGCATTTCATCAGTGGTCAACCAAAGGATGTGGAACCATTGCCGCCTGATGCATCATTCTCTGATAAAGTTCATCATGAACAGAGGACAGCACAGGTAGAGCAGCAGAAAGCGCGTTGGAAGAATGCTGTACTTCACCAATCTCGTCACACTAAGGGTCTGTTATACAATGTTTTATTATTCCCTGGGGGATGGTTACAAGATGAAAATGATAGTGTGACATCACCAAATTTCAGTGATGAAGAAAAACAAGAAAGATCCAAGCAACTTGAAACTCTTAGACGTCTTTGTATTCCTGAAGTTGTTATTTTGATATTGAAAATTCTGCAAAGTACTGACGATGCTGAGAATCATAAAGAAGCTTTGAAGTTGAGTGATCTAATTGCTGGCGAGAACAGATGTCTGTACAAATTCTTCACTAAATCTAAATTATTAGAATTCTTAGATAGAATCAAGGAGTCTTCATTATTATTGTTGGAAAAAGGACGAGACATGTTTGGTTACGAGTTGAATGAATAATTGTGTTTATAATTTTTTTCAATAAAATATTTGTACCAACAAATACACTTTTATTTAGTCTCACAGACATACAAGAAGTTTAACAAAAATATAAGAACTATAACACATAGTCCAACTAAGTATCATGTTTTAATCCTAATAATATGAATTCTAACATTTGAGAGAGCATTAATTATGGCACAGCAATAGGACTCAAATTTATTAGATCATTGCTGCTTTCTGCTAGATCAGTAATAGATACCCTTCCTCTCTGCTTTATAAACTTTGCCACATCTTCTAATTCTTTCTGTGAGATGTAGATGAACTTCCCCCTATCATCTATAACTCCTGTCAGTTCTCCAGAAGCTTGCAGATCAGTTATTCTGTCAATAGCAGCTTGAGTCTTTAACTTGAAATGAGCGGCCAAATCCTCCAGTAACACCACTTTCTGCTCCTGTAAACCAATTGTAATAAAATATTTTGAGAATTGCATTTTTGATTATAGTGGTTGCATTTCAGGCTACCTTTTTCATGGGTCCGTGTTTGATCCCCACCTGCACCTCTATTTATTCAAATTATGTGTATATTAACAATAATATATTAATAGGGGATTGGTCTACTCTACTATGTCAATTGAGACTTAATGAGCTGTCAAAACGTATCACTACATAGTATAAAACAAAGTCGCTTTCTCTGTTCCTATATCCCTATGTATGCTTAAATCTTTAAAACTACGCAACGGATTTTGATGCGGTTTTTTTTTAAATAGTGTGATTGAAGAGGAAAGTTAATATGTAGGTATAAACGTTCACAGTTTTTCTGCAGTGTATTTAGTATCAGTATTACACCCGTGCGAAGCCAGGGCAGGTCGCTAGTCAATAATAAAATAAATAAAATTATTTTATACATTAACAAGACCATTGACCAACAGTGTTATTGTTTCAAACAAAATTAAAATGTATTTTAGTGTTTAATTTGAATCGAATAAGATCTTTATACATTGTTACTGTTCTTTTTACTGATTTAATAGAAATTAATAATGAATATGTATTGCCTCTATTGCGGCTGACATGTATTTTAAAAATCTTGACTAAGCCTCTATAAAATCTAATGGACTCAAGCCATATCTCTTAGTGATTGACTCTAGTGGGTGATTTTTACAAATAATAATGAATTAAGTACCTTGATGTAGTCAATAAACTTCTTCAGTGTGTTCTCTTGATCTTGGTCATCATCTTCTTCAAAACCTTCTCCTTCAACAGTGAACGCTGCCTTTAAGGCTTCATACTCTTCTTGTTCTCTACGTTTCCTTTCCTCCTCTGCCTTACGCTCTGCTTCTTCAGCTAGACGTTCTTCCTCCTTTATTGAAATTCGAATTTAGTCTCTTAGTTTTATAAATTAACCTATTTGTTTACTACATTTTATTTATTATTCACAAGAATGACAATACACAGCAAATCATTATGTTTACAAGCAAATTTCTTAATCAGGCTGACTTCCAGAATGGCATAAAAAGAAAATTAGTTTGCATGTCGACATTTTAAGTTGACTGTTCCAAGACTTTTACCACAAAACATATTACATGCTGAGTTAAGCAATGTTCGCCATAAATATTGCGATACGGCAGCAACAGTTTCGACAATGAAACAGGTAGTTCATCAACTCTCGCTGAAACATACCTGTTCTTTTTCTTCCTTCTTCTTCCTGTCTTCTTCCTTCTCCTCATCTTTCTTCTTTTTTAATTCTCTCATTAGTTCTTCTGCTTCTCTCGCTTTCTTTTTCTCCATTTTGGCTTCCAATTTAGCTCTTTTCTGTAAAGTAACAAATTAGATAATGTTGCTTTATGTATAGATGTTTTATCATTATGTGATAATCAATGAGAGATTTTTAGTGTCTGAACAAATATAATGTTTAAAGTTAAATTATGACCCCGATTATTATATTGTTATAAACATCGCTTTGATTTGGGGTGATAGAAAATTGAATACTTAAAAGTTCAGCTGGGGAGGCACTACTGTCAATCACATAGCCGGCCACTTTCTAAAGTTTTAATCTAATAAGTTTGTCTTCAATGTCTTTAATACTATATTATTATAGTAGTTAGGCATGAATAGTCCAACAAATTTATAGTATATTTATAGTCTGAAACAGAATAAATAATAATATACCTTTCCCATAATATATACATATACGAAAACATACCTTAGCGCCCATTTTGTCATCAATCTCTACTTTTGGGGTATCCGATCCAGATCCGTCATCTTCTTCGTCTACAGCCCCTGGTTCCTCTTCTATTAAAGCTTGTTGATGTCTTGCAGCTTTTAGAAACAATAAACATTGACTGTCAACATTACTGAAGTATTTAAGGTACTTAAATTTACAACTTTAGAAAGCTACATTGTAGGTCTTAAGAACTGTAGGTTTACTTATTTACATTGCTGCTAATAAAGCAATGCTTACTTTCTTGTGTATATAAGCTCATAGACAATTAAAATCAAATAAAATGATGCATGAAGCACAACTAAGGCAGCAGTGTCCGAATGTGTGAGTGAACGTCACTTGAGCAAAACATATGAATATCATGCTGTGTATGTGAGAGTGAGTGTAAATGTGTAAGGAGCATTGACTTATTAAGGTAGCTTCTCAAGTGTTTTAATGACATAATATCCATTCATTTAAGAAGCCTATGTATAAACTACCAAATGTTTAGAACATACCATTAGCCCTCATACGCGCTCTTTGATTTCGTACAGCTTGAACTCTCCCAGGACCGCCATCTCGCTGCACCACAGCCCTAGGCCTCGCTCCAGGCGCTAGAAAATGTCATAAAAATGTATGCATTCAGGTTTAAATGAGTTGCGATTTTTTACTATCTTGCATAGGTTTTAAATAAGATGTACTTACTTGGCTGTACCTTTGACACCTTTAGAAAGGCAATCGTTAAAACAAGTATTACTATTGCGCTTATAATAGCTGCTAAGATAAATGGATCCATGTTGTTTTGATATGTTTCTGAGTTGAGATTTCAGTTAAACACCACTACCTATGTAGTTTTTGCTGGACGTGACTTATTACTTTACTTGTACTTTGTAAACCTTGTTGTGAATATTAGTAATTATTTTGTTACTTCTGAAGAAAATAGCAAATACATTATTAGGTTTCTTAATTTCTTTCTATTTTGTATTGTCTCAATTCAATATGTTCACAAATAGGTACCTAACCTACCTACTACCTTTTGTAAACGTCATTTTCAAGATTTTCAAGTCAATCAATTCTGTCACTGTCTACTTGTCAAGTACGCAGTCAGGCAACGTCATCAAAACAAAATTAATTTTTTTTTTTCGTCATTGGTATTGAACGCGTTGTTTGACACAACCTTCACAGATTAGATAAAATTATCTGATTTACACTCTATATTACTTATTAACTTTTTCTATCTTAGAATAATATCATTCTAAGGAGATTTAATGTGAGACTTTACCAAAAGTATGATTAAAAACATTTAGCAATGAAATCAAAAATTAAAAAAGGTATACTAGTACACTGCATGGCCTTTTTCATTTACGAAGTATCTCTTCTTAGTCTGTAATATTTTACTATCTTATCTATGATTTAGCTGACGTGTGTCATGTCATGTCATTGTATTACGATTCGATTTTCGCCGATTGTTGTAGATTAATTTAAAATATAATAAACTTAAACACGATGTTATTTAAGTTATCATCCCTTATAGCTATATCCCTTGTATTACACGTAACATCGGCTTTATACTTTCACATAGCGGAAGGGGAGAGAAAATGTTTCATAGAAGAGATACCTGACGACACCACTGTCCTAGGTAAGGGTTTAACCAGGTTCGAATGGCCTGAATTTATTTATTATTTCTCAATCGTATTAAATGTGTTTGTACATGAATTTTTCAGTGAACTACAAAGTGGAACTGTATGACCCTCGGTCTGGTGGCTTCATGCCCTCATCGCCAGGTATCGGCATGCACGTTGAAGTTCGGGATAATAGCGAGCGCGTCATACTCTCCCGGGTGTACTCATCGGAAGGCAGGATCTCCTTCACATCTACGACGCCGGGTGAACACGTCATTTGTATGTACTCCAACAGTACCTCATGGTTTAGTGGATCACAGTTAAGGGTAAGAAAACAACATAGTAAGGATTTCAAAAATACCTAGTTATTGAAGAATGCAGTACTAACATTCATCATTATCACTGTCCAGTTGAACAGAGGAGAGACAGGTGTCTCTTCTCAATTATGAAAAGGGTGTAGGTTGCATAGGTACCACCATGTTGGCCAGGTGCGGACTGATGAACCCCACAACCTTCCGGGAAATTTTTGAAAAACACTCAGAAATGCAGATCACACTGTTTTCTTTCACTGAAGAGAAAGTGATCATTAATTTATATTACCCACATAATTTTATTTTAAAAAATTGCAGTACAAACTGGAATAAAACCTGGACCCATTAGAACAATAGACTGAAAGCCACTAACATGCTTCCTGTGTGCATGTATTAGATGTGCACTTGATCAGCACGCTTATAACTGTTTTACTACTCTACATGAACAGCTTGACTTGTGTTATCATTATAACCACCTGTGCAAATATTCTTTACATAGCTTTGATATACGTTTAAGAGATGTGTGATCATGTGTGCTGCATGAAACATAGTATTAATTTTAATTGTCTTATAATATTTTAAATTCTGTACTTCTATACTTTATTTATTTATGTATACACACTAAATATATTACATTCTAACATAAAAAAAGTAACTTTTATAGTAGGGGTAACAGGGGTCACCGTGATCTCAGGCAGGTGGTTAAAGTTACTTGAGTGCTAGAAACAACATTATATAAAAAAATCTAAGTGTATTTATATCAAGTTCAGTATCTAAATAAATAACGCCTCACACTCACACACTAGAATTTCCTGTGTTGTGGCTGCCATGGTTACGTACAAATATTTGCAAATACAGCCAGAAAAAAATCGAAAGTTCATTATTTGAACTTCTACCTCGCTGAGAAGCAAACCCTTTGAATGGCAGACCAAAATGGTATCCACTGCACCACATGAGCTGTTTTTTAAGATTCAGAAAACATTATAGTCTGTTATTTTTTTTTTGTTATTCAGGTGCATCTTGACATCCAAGTGGGAGAGCATGCAGTGGACTATGCAAATGTGGCACAAAAGGATAAGCTAACAGAGCTCCAGCTAAGGATAAGACAACTAGTGGATCAGGTTCATCAAATCACAAAAGAACAGAGCTACCAGCGGGTAACAAACATTTCATGTATTTTTATGTGCTTTATTTAACTAATATTATAAAGAGGAAAGATTTGATTGTTTGTATTGAATAGGCTCCGAAACTATTGGACCGATTTGAAAAATTATTTTTCTATATGATAGCTACATTCATGAGGTAGGTTATAGGCTATCAAGCATTATTATTAATATTATTTGTTTTCATGTTACAGCATCGTGAAGAACGCTTCAGGCAGACATCAGAGAGCACCAACCAGAGAGTTTTGTGGTGGAGTCTGTTGCAAACTGGTGTCCTAGTTGCAATTGGATACTGGCAGATGAGACATCTCAAGAGTTTCTTTGAGGCTAAAAAGCTAGTTTAATAATAAAAAAAACTTTTTTTTTTTATCATTTAATATAGTTTATCTGTGTTAATTTAAAAATAAAACATCAAGTGTAAATTCACAATATTTGAACAGCTTTTGTAAAATATGATCTGTATTTTGAATAAAAATTTCAAATAAAACAATAAATACTACTTTATTGGTCCTGTGCAAGTTAGTAATGTTAACAGTATAATTTTATAATTATTTTGTAGTATGTTAATAGCACCAGTAATCTATTTTATATTTGATGTTACATGACATATTTTATTTACTTTTTATTACATTAGTTAGAAACTAAGAATGGATTTTTAAATTATAAACTGAATATTTATTATTATTTATATAAGATAAGTGGAGATGTCTTTTAACATGATAACTTCACCCTAGCACCAATCATAAGACACTGCATGGAATGTAAAAAAAAATACAAGTTAGATAAATATGACAGTATAAATCTGCATCATCTAATTGTCATCAACTTCAAAAAGTTACTTCTTGCAGTTCCGATAATATATAACATACTTATTAAATAAAAATAAACCAGGATTCATCAAATACTGCAAGATGTGGATATCAACAATATTCTTTATAAACCCTCATTCTAACTAATGCACTAATAACACATGTAGTTGGTTCTAGACTTCTAAAACAGATATGATCAATGAAAACTACAATCAAATGACATACAATATCAACACAACACTTGATACATTTAAATTCATAAACAATGGTCACAATGCTAATAGAATTGAAATTGCTTTTAGAAAGGCATTTTTTGTACTATACTATATTGATCCATTTAATATAATCCCAATGCCAATTTTATTGCCTAGAATAATCACAATATTAATTAGTACTTTTTATTCTAAACATATTATCTAAATGTTTGATAAATAGCACTGGGTTAGCTTTAGGAAAAGGCGCTAATAGCTCAAAGTCTACTGTTTCTAATGTGCTCTCTAGGGTATCACAGGTGCAGTAGTAAAGGTGGCCGTCTACTTGAAGCTTTTCAGCCAGTTCTAGCTGATGGTTGTCCATCAAATCTTCATTCACAACGACCAAAAGTGGTTTCTTTGCACCCAATGCTTCCAAGCAGCTGCCCGCGCCAGCGTGACTTATAACTAAATCCGCACTGTCAATATCCTCTTTTAGTGATTTCTTAAATCTATACAAAGTCAGTTTTACGCCCTCTTTTTCATACTCCCCTGCTTCTGTCTCACTGTTACCGATTTGAAAGGTTATTTTTTTACAGCCGATGTTTTTCAGTGTCTGTAGCACTGACGAGGTTAGGATATATTCACATAGCAAATCGAAACGCGTTGTGCCCACTGTAACAAATATTTTCCTGTATTCTTGAGGCATTTTGTTTTGATTATTTTAGTTTTTAATTGAGTTGTTTACTTGTTGCCAAAAAAAAACCAAAAACTCTTGTTGTTAGTCTTGTTACTGTCAGCATTGTCATTGTCACTGTCATGTAATTTAAAATATAAAATGACATCAATTTTTTAAAATGATTACACGGCCATGAATCTTGTCTTTTCTGCCTTATATTTTAAACATAAAAATAATGAATTTTTTCATTCGAATAGATTGGAGTGAATCAAAAAATTGTTATGTGAACTTACTCCTGTACTTGTTAGTCTAGCAATTGAATTATGAACAATATCAAAAGTACGTAAGGTAAGTAGTAAGTAACTAGGCACCTAAAATTTTAAAATATTACAAAAATATATTGTTGACTTTGGTAATAATTATAATTCCTTGTTCCACTAAAATTACATCACAGATTGCTATTAAGCCTGCTCATAAGTTAACCATTCCGACTCGCATGCGTTGTTCGTAATTACCGATCGTACATTTTTAATGCGCCTGACCTTTTACTTCTTCACAGAAGATAGCCTATTATAAAGGATGTTTTTAAAAACAGATGAAATTTTACTGCAGTTTATTTTAGTCTGGCCAAAGTTATTTTTAAGTCTAATAGGATTCATTATCTTCATCAACACTCCATTATCGTCCCAAACTTCCAATACGGGACATGCATGGACTACTCTCGAATGTGAGAACTGTTTATGCCTCTCTTCTTGATCTCGCATAGAACAGTTTGGGTACACCTTACAACTGTGGTGAACTTTACTGAAAACTGCCAGACAAATAAGTTTTATTCGCATATGCTGCAAATGCTGCATTGCAGCATTGCAGCATTTGCAGCATATGCGAATAATATGCACTATAATATAATAACGTCTCTTTGAACACCCTGTACATGTACTCATGCTATTTCTACCAATTTCCCCACAACTTCGCGTGTTCACCTGCTATTGCTACTGATAAACCATAACATGACACACCTGTGCCGACCTAGTTACCGGTACATACTAATTAAACCCTAAATAATAACGGAATTTTGATATCTAGTCATACATATATTTTTTGGTGAAACTATGATTGGAAACTTATTGTTGAGACGGGGCAAAGTGCGCGCTCGTGTGCAGAATGATTTTATGGATATTGTGTTTGTATTGTCCGTTTGGTCATGTTTCTGGGGAAGATTTTCCATCTTTGATTACGGCAAATGCATCAATCGGTAATTGTTAAAAATGTAGACTCACCATTCTGTGTTCCTGTTTTATTCCAATTATTAATTATGAGTCTTTCCTTAACAATTCACTTTACTACAGCACATTTACTCAAGATAAAAGGTAGGGGCTGCAAAGTTTGAATAGTCTGTTGGTGGCATATATGTTTAAATCCGACACTGTGGTGTATGCACGGTTTATCACACATTGATCTCATAAAATACATACACTTATATTATTACATTATCCACGTCGATCACATTAACCACGGTAATTTTTTCTATTCAAAATTAATTTATCTCTTTCTCAGCTATAGTGCTTGACCGACAGTACTTAGGAGATCAGTACCAGCCTATCCTCGACGAGCTGAAGGATTACATCAAGGAGTTAGTGAGAGTTGAACTAAAGCACGGTGGATTGGTTGTACATTACTTCTCGTGGACTGCTATCAGCTTTAAAAAAGGTTTATTTGGATATATAAAAAACTCTGCTTACTCATGCGTGTGTGTAATCTGCCTTTAGGTATTATCCGTTTGCTCAAAGTAAATCTAACAACGTCGATTTTACTTGAAGCTTATATGCTCTGCAAAATCTTCACCAGTATTCGACAATTCCAGGTTTCTTTGCAGTCTTCAGCATTGCATCTTGTGAGGACACGTGGTCTCTGTTCTCACGGACTGAAGAGGAGGAGCTTATACTATTCGCGTTGACAGAAGTTGATTGTCCACGGTTACCCTCTGACGCAGCCATTACTGTAACATTCGCAGAAATTGGCCAGGAGTTACCGCAGCTTATACTTGATTTGCGGACAAGAAAAGTGCTTAAGTGGAAGTCTGCGGTAATTTTACACGACGATACACTTAGTAAGTAGTAACTGTTTCATGTTTTCTCTTATTTATATTAGAGATATTAGGTAGAGATCTGAATCTAGGGCCTGGCTGGTTCAGCTTAGGATCCTAGCAATATAGTCTATAGATTATGCGTTATTTGTAGCTTCATTGTAATGTTTGTGGTATTTTTGTAGTAAGTAGTTAGAGATTATTTTGATGATGTTTGCTCTGATCTCTGATGATAATAATGGTGATAATAGACGATAAATGATAGATAAATAGACGGTAATAGAAGGTAAATGAAAATAGACGATAACGACAATAATGGTAGTGATAATGTTTGGTGATTGTGGTTAAATTAATAGTGGCGATGGTTTTAGATCAATTTACTCTAGTACATTGAGAATAAATCTAGTTTTAAAACTTATATTTTAGGTAGAGACATGATATCGCGAGTAGTGCAATCATTGACTTTACAAATTGATGATAAGGATGTACCTTCCGTATCTGTAACTGTCTTCAAGATGAAGCATGAGGTCAACGAATATTTGAGAAGAAAAGAGATGATCAGAGTTCTATCTAAGCTTCCAGTAAAATATACAGGTAAAACGATAATAACTACGTGTATTCATATAATAATAATTATGTGTAAATGAGATTTGATTTACGTTGAATTTATCAAATTGGTTTAGGTTTTATTAGGTAGCTTATTGATTGGTTATCAGCTGGAAATATTCTAAAACTCCCATCGTCATAAGGTATGCGAGTTGACTCAAACTCTGAGACTCTGAAATTATTCTGAGCAAGTAATTTCAAATCTTTATTGGCTTTAAAAGAACTATTAAACATTTACCTTCCCATGGTTATTAGGTGAAAACTTCATAGCCATAGTGACAGCAGACGTGATGACAACAATGGCCGAGACAGCTCGAGAGTTGCTCATGTCCAACACTGTGGCCCAGTGGTTGTATATCATTGCAGACACAAACTCGCGAACTGGCAACTTGTCCACTTTAGTCAACAGCCTCTACGAAGGCGAAAACATTGCTTACATTTATAATGTGACCGATGATGATATTGATTGTAAGGTAATATAAATCTTCGATATTACTTTAATTTTCTTTTATTGCAAGCACAATGTTTTCCGATTTGCGCGACGAGCACTTATATTCATATTCTCATAGAAGAATCTAAATAAAACCATCCACCATCAACCATCTTCTTTTTTACTGTGTACCTTTTTGGTAGCTAGCGCGATATCCTTTGCTCTATAAGGTTAGTTTTATATTGGTGAGTTCTACCTTTCACCAATATTTTCTTCTATGTTCAGCATGGAATCCTTTGCTTCTGTCAGGAGATGATGAGTGCTTTCATATCGGCCCTGGATACAGCCGTGCAAGAAGAGTTTGATGTAGCTGCTCAGGTCTCCGATGAGGAATGGGAGGCGATCAGACCATCGAAGGCCCAAAGGAAGAAAACATTGCTGAAGCATATGCAAGTAAGTAGTTTTCAAATATAAATCTGTTTGTCATCAAGTAATTTTGTTCTTTATTTGTATTCTATTTTTCCTTCCACAGCAATACCTTTCAGCTCACAACAAATGCGGCAACTGCAGCAGCTGGCAGGCTTTAGCAGCAGACACGTGGGGCGCCACCTATCGGAGGCACACAGACGGCAGTGGTCACCTCCTTAGGAATGAGACTAACGTTACTAGCTCAGTTATAGAAAATATAGAATTGTTGCAGGTATGAATTTTTGACTAAATACAGAAGGAAGAAATGAAATAATCTATTAGTTTTGGTTCACCGACTTACCTATATATTATGTATCTACCTCAATGTAATCGGTCAAGTACTTTGGATCAAATCACCTGTGATAGGCGGATGGACAGACAAACACGGGAGTAATATAAGGCTGCGGTTTTTTCCTTTTAAGTTAAGGAACCCTAAAAACTAAATCATCAGGCGTGCGTAACACAACATTTTGCTCCTCATATTATTATAATAACAAGAACATAACTTTGTAAAAGTGAAGCTGAAATCCAAAATATTTTTAATCTTTTTAGGTCGGATACTGGCGACCTGTTGACGGGATAACGCTGGAAGATGTTCTTTTCCCGCACATAACACATGGATTCCGTGGAAAAGAACTGCCGATCATAACTTACCATGTAAGTTGAATGTAAAGGTGTAAGTCACTTAACAATAATAATATTTAATTGTATTTAATTTATGATGTGGGAATATCGCGAGGCGAGTCCATTTAGTTTCTAAGAACATACTTACGAGTATTTGAGGTTTGTGGGTAGTGTGGGTCACAACCTAACCCACAGGTCAAGCAACCTCGGGCGTAATCGGTATTCGCTAGTGGCAAAATTCATGCGCGCTTCTGTGCTTCGAAGGGCTCGTAAAGCCATCGGTCCCGGCTGATATCAATAGATTACATAGTCGTTAAGCCTGGTCGGATGCGCTTTAGGCGGTTTGAGAACACCTGACACGGAATGACCAATAACCTGTATCTCCTCTTCATTTATAGGTGGTCTACCTTCAGAGCTAACAGTAACTTTAGTCGTTTTAAGTACGAGTGCATCCTTATTTTGCATTCTTTTTGGTTTATTAATAATAATTCCATGTAATCTAGAATCCTCCATGGACAATCCTGCAGACCAACGCTTCCGGCTTCGTCGTGAGCCACGGCGGACTTTTGTTTGACATTGTCAACCAGCTTGCGACCACTAAAAATTTCACGTAAGTCTGGATACTTTTTTCAATATCTGTGACTTTTAATTACTGTGGTTACGGTGGTTAATCTAATATAATTGCACTTACATACTTGTACGTTTTTCAATGTTTTGAGCCTAATCTATACTAATAATATAAAGCTGAAGAGTTTGTTTGTTTGAACGCGCTAATCTCAGAAACTACTGGACTGATTTGAAATTCTTTTAGTGTAAGATAGCCCATTTATCGAGGAAGGCTATAGGGTATCAAGCGTTACGTTGCAATTCTTAACGCGAATGAAACCGGGGGGCACATCTAGTTAATAATAGCAAGCGATAATTTTATTTGTGAAGCCTAAAATCGCAACATAATCTGCACGCCCGAGAATTCTCCATGATGTTTTCGAAAGGCATTTATGAACTTCATGTTGAGAATGATAAACATTTATTGTGTTATATTTTAATTTAATAATTTATTTATTAGGATTAGGATATTGCTGCCGGGAAACATCAAACAAAATGTGTCCAATATATCGTCCATTGATGTAAGTATCTCTCAGTCATTGTTATTTTAGATTTGTTTTGTTTGGAGGATTTGCACCTAAAAAGTTAAAAATGGAATCAGTACAATTTTTCGCTTCATTTTTTAAATATATATATATATATATATATATATATCTTTAGGTACTCAAATGACAGAAATATGGCACGAATACCTTACAGGAAGTTCGCCTCGCAACTTATTTATTTAAGTAAATGTTACCTGGCTATTTATGCCTGTTCAATGCACTGCTAACTGTTACTGGTTATGATAAATGCTAAACCATTATCGCATCATAATTATTATTACGCCAGTACGTGTTAAGCTCTTATCTAGGACAATAATCTAATTTTAAACCATACTAGATAGATATAGAGTTTAATTTACTGTGAACCATTTTCGGACATCCTATAATGCACCAACAAATCACGCTGAAGCCTAATTATTCAGGATTTATGCTCATGTATTGTTATTCCTTGCAGTGTACGATTATTATCATTTTCTGGTTTATTGTACAGAACCTTATTTGTTGTTGTTACCAAATTAAATTATATAATTTTCGCTTAATGTTCGGATAGGTTATTGGTAAATTTTTCGCAAGGGTAAGTTGCCGATTTACTCCTTCCTGTGTCAGAACCTGAGTATGCCCATTTAAAGGAGTTTCGTACCTATTGGATACTTTATCCTTGAATATTCTTTACTTTTGAAGGTGATTATTATAGTTTTATTCTCTTTTGTTAGCACTAGTCTAAACTTCTAAAGATGGCACCCACATCCCCAATGGTCATAATTACCATAGCCAAACATGTAATTGCCTAGGGATTAGCAGTATTAATTACCTTAATCGAGGCTCAGTTAAAAATTGATAATTTTTTAGAGATACAATTCTCAATATAATGATAATTAATTCATAGTCAATATGAGTACATTTTCCAGATGATGCACAGTCTTAGCGCAAAGTTGACCCTCGCAGCCATCGCAAGAGGGCAGGCAGCTCTTGCAGCAGCTTCCTTTACCATCCTCAATGAGCACATGCCAGGTAATATAATATAGCACTGGTTCATTTGTCATCCATCCATCAGCAGATCAGATGGCAAAGACTGCTATACAAAGTACTACCAAACATAAATATATTTTTGCCAAAAATTAAATTAGTTTCAAGTTGATTATAAATTTACCTAAAATTTTATATTAGAACTTCCACTCGTACAAGAAATTTTTTATTCCTTTTTAAGTTTAAGCAATTACGTAGACAGGGCTGAAGCACGTGAAATATCCTCACTTGAGGAGATTATGCAAATCTTGTGTTTAGAATCTTCTCAAGACAAGATTGAGAACGGAGGAACTCAGAACAAAATCCGAATTTGTATTTTATTCAAGAAGTGCTTTAAGATATACGCCATGTTAAAATTAAAGCGACTATAAATCACGGTGAATTGATAGAAAGGCCAAACTTAAGCAAGTAATGAACCTTTAAGCTGCGACCATAGACGATTTCTGGATTAAATTACATCTCATTCCTTTGACTTATCTTTAACGAGCATACTGTTTAAGCTTAAATATTTGCAGGTGTTAACTATACAGTTCCCGTCAGCATCCAGCCATATTCCTTCATCATAGCGCGTCCAAGAGAATTAAGCAGAGCATTATTATTTCTTCTGCCGTTTACGACTGATGTAAGTTCGTAAGTTATAGCATATACGAGATGATTTCCATATAGCATTTTAATAATATTTTAATCTGGATTAGATGGTTTTCTCTTGTTACCGACATTAATAATACTATTACCTATATCCAAATTGTTTTATCTTTTCAGACTTGGTTATGTTTAGGGTTTTCTGTAATCATTATGGGACCGACTCTCTACGTAGTGCATCGGCTCAGTCCATACTATGAAGCTATGGACACCACTCGACAGGGCGGATTGTCTACTATCCACAACTGTTTGTGGTATGTCTATGGGGCGTTGCTTCAGCAAGGTAGGTTATAATATATCAGCACTTATCAAAGGGATATTAAACGAGAACTCAAGAACACACTCAATCTATATCTATACTAATAATATCTACGCTAATCTCAGGGACTACTGGATCGATTTGAAAAATTATTTTAGTGTATGATAGTCCATTTATTGAGGAAGGATATAGGCCATTAAGCATTACGTTGCAATTCTTAACGCGGGTGAAATCGGGGGGCACAGCTATTATATTATATTAATTATTATCTTGTTGAACATACAATCAGAATCGCGCTGTTAAATCGTGCTAGGCCCATAACCTGAAAGATGGGGCAGAAAAATTAAAGACTTCTTGAATTAACTCATTGATCACGTCATATTAAATCCATGATTTTTCCGTAGCTCTTAAAATATATCTTTTTCTTTAGGTATACTGAAGCAGGTAGGTTTATTCCGTAATCAATACAGTTTCAAAAATGCGAGAGCAAACGCGTCACGTTGAGTACATACGAATACCTATTAAATATTTGACGAATTTCACAGTCGGAGCTATCCCCAAATGCATTCGGTTATTTCGAATGCAAGTGTACTATTGGATTTACGAATGTCACTATGGGAAAGGCTGAAACCCAATTTAAATCTAGTTTTGACAGCAGTAGGGTAACGTAACAAAATATAGGTAGGTAGATAGTGCGAATGAAACTATAATGCAGTTAAATTGTCAAAGATTGTAAAAGTAAGAAAAAATATTTTGAACCTTAATTACGAGTATTGTATAACTTACGTAATTTAAGTATTTTATAACTTTCGTAATGAATTAATGTAGGTTAAAAAAAGAGAGATGTGAACTATCTTTATGAAAAATAGAGATGTGAAGTATTTTTATATCTAGTATCTTTTTAATAAATCAATGATTTTTTCTTAGTTCTCGACGCATTGTTTCCCAAGACTTTTCACCAAGTTTGCTCGCTCCATTAAAAGTAATACAAATTCCAGGTGGAATGTATCTACCTCAAGCAGACAGCGGTCGCCTGGTGGTGGGCACGTGGTGGCTTGTGGTATTGGTCGTGATCACTACTTACTCCGGCAATCTAGTGGCATTCCTCACGTTCCCCAAGCAGGAGACGCCCGTCACCAGCGTCTCTGAACTGCTGGAATACAGTGCTACCTACACCTGGTCATTGATCAAGGGCTCGTATTTGGAGATGGAATTGAAAGTAAGAGAAATGAGAAAGAGACGGTAACAAAAGAACCAAGAACATACAGAAAAGCACTACGAGAGAGAGATGATCAAAATATACAGAGACATTTAGACTATATAGAGAGTCAAAAAGACAATTTAATTGTTCATTAACCAGCTTCCCCAGTATTTGAACTTACAACTTCTCAACAACTCAACAATTGTTCTATTAGTGTACTTCAAGTGTACACTAATAGAACAATATCGTTTATTGCTATGACATGAGGACGTAAATATAAGAATGTGGTCCATTTTGGCACGTATTTTAGGTTGGTGATTGATTCTATTCTTAGAAGTCAATAATTTTTTTACAGAATTCCGACGAACCTAAGTACTTAGCCCTTTTGAAAGGGGCAGAATTAATATCGGCCACAAACAGCGCGGAGGCTAACCTCGGTCGTGGTAAGTGAAAATGTTAAATTTCCCGAGCTTTCTCACGCCACTCGAGCACCCTTCAACACCGTTTTAATTAAGTCTATAAACTTTTCTGCACTTCAGTAAATTATATTAAATTTTTAATTTAAATGTTAATTAAATTTTAATTTCAATGGGCACGAGATTTGTTTCAATTTCTCTACTTGCTGCTGCCTTTTCAATTAAAAATATACGTTTGGACTGAGTTTTTACAAATATTTAAAAAATTCAGGTGGTGGAATAAAAAAATAAAAAATATACCCGTCAAAGCATAGGAAACGATTCCTTAAACATTGAAATAGCGTAGAAAACACAATACTTTCTATATACATACCACAATGGTTAAAACAATGGCACACTACGTCCAATATTATCTGTTTTTAATGTTTTCAAATAATATAATGTAAACTAGCTGACCCGGCAAACTTCGTATCGCCTTAAAATTAATAAAAAAAGCAAAATCGAAATACATATTACATTTTTA
>DWAV01000166.1:0-25810 GCA_018231305.1 Noctuana lactifera
AGATGGAATATGCTCCAGGCCTTCCCCTGTTGTGGGGAGAGACCCGTGCCCAGCAGTACATAAAAATGGTTGAAAGCAAGATGTTCGGAATCAACCTTCGGACAGAACAATGTCTGCCGGGTCCATTTCAAATGTTCACTTTTGTACGGGTTGCTGGCGGGACCCCAACGTTGGTTGATAGTGATAGTAGGAGATGATTATATGATATGATTTATTGATATAAAAATTATGGTAAAATGAGATATGATAGAAAGTGATAGTGTAATCGATACACGTGACCGCTTGCCAGGCTCGATGGGCGCACTGGCTCAAAATTGTTAATTGTAGCGTAAGCGCTGAACTAGCAAATGTACGTGCTGTGGCCCGTACAATTTTATTGCCTAACTTCAACACTTACTGTGGCCACCCCTCTCCCGTCTGCACCGCAAACAGCGTCAACATTGCGACTGCTACGTTGTCGTAGTTGAAATGCTGCGTCGCCCAACAGCGTTTGCTGATACGCGGGAGCAAACTGTTCTGCTCGTACACAAAATACCGTCCCCTGAAAAAGCAAGTCTTTAATTGTACTATACAAAGTACGTTTTCGCAGACATTGCATTGAATTAATGAGGAACTTCTTTATAGAAATTGTCAATTTTTAAATAGCTTGAAAGAGTACTGGAAATAAGGAAATAAAAAGTTTTTTTTTATATAGGTAGATACAACTGTATGAGTACGTACTTAAGTGGCTGTTAGACTTCATAATTAGTATTAGTTCTGTTATTTACAGGAGACTACTTTTACTTCAGAAATATTTTTAAACCAAAATAATACAAGTAATCAAATATACTTATAAAATATTATGTACATAGTATGAAGAGAATAAATAAATCAAGGATTATTAAAAATACTCACTGGCAGTCTTGCATTGTATTCTTACTGATATCGGTGCAATGAAAAAATTTACCATTAAAAAGTTGAACTGCAATTACAGCGAATATAAATTGAAACAATATGTACACTATGAGAATGTTAATGACATTTTTCAAAGAGTTCACAACACAGTCAAACACTGCTTTTAACTTTGGAACACGTTTTATAGTTTTTAAAGGTCTGAGCACTCTCAACACTCTTAACGATTTTATCGTGGACAGGTTCTGTCCGGCGCCCTTTTTCACTCCTCTGCAACAAAGAACAATGAGTCAGGAACTTTTGAGATGAATGCAGAAATAATGTCTTGGGAAAATGATTCTAAAAATCAAGGAAGTAACATCGTACCCGATCTCAAAACCGAAGCTGACTAAGGCGCATATGACGACAGCTGCGTCCATAATGTTCCACAAGTCGCGGAGGTACGCGCCCGGGTGGAACAAAATGCCCAGATCTACTATCTTCAACAACATTTCCACGGTGAACACACCCGTGAACGCGTAGTCGAAGTAATTCAGGACTTTATTCCTGCAAATACAATGAACCATTAAATATTGTTCCGTTATAATGTCAAAAACAAAATTAAACAATGTTAACAAAGAAAACTATTCATATAAAAAAAAATATTTTTTTAAATTACATTTATGATAAAATATTGTAATATACTCCTGTGACAAAATGTTAAAAAAGTTTTGAACTCAGAAGAATTTAGGGATTTACCTTTCATTATTTTCATTTACTGGATCTTCAGCCGCTAAAGCCATTGAACTCAAACATATAACTACCATGATAAAAAAATCAAAATATTTTAAATTTACAACCCAGTGTGCGCCTCGCCTTATTCTGGAAACAATAAAATGTTTATAATATGAAAATGAAATGAAATGTTGATGACGTTTCTAAAAAAATTTACTTCCTCAGACAAAAAGAATATTAGGTATGTACATAACAATTATGCAACTATTTTTTGTTCGACAAATAGAAAGTGATTGTATCCGCATTATTTTCTTTATTCTTCCTTTGTTTTTCGTGTGGTCCCATTCTAATTTGCTCCAGTTCTGACAATGGCATCCATGAGAAAACCATTGGATTCGGTTTCTTTTGGCAATAATTGCCTCTATAAGTATTATAATTGTATTTTAACAAGAAGTTATGATCACTTACGGATTGGTAGGTGATAATATGAACATGGACGAGTATGGCAGCATTGGTTTTGGTCCATCTGCTATCTCTTCCTCTTCTTCCTTTTTGGCTTCTTCTTTCTTTTTATTCTGAAAATATAATTGATTTATATTATTTGCCTCAAAATCTTCTAGAACTTTCTAATGTTGATCAATTACTTACATAAAAATACAGACTTAAATAAGATACTTTTTTTTCTTTTTGGAATTAAAGTATTTTTAAACACGATAATATAAGCACCAATAAAAAAAAACTAATTTTTGTATACATCTTAAAAAGTACGCACAATTTCTAATTTGATTTGAAACAATGAGCCTATAAACTTGTAATTATAATTATGTGTTGATAAAGTTTATATTAATATTATATTATTTACTTTTGTGACAGAATCACAATCGTGTCTTGATTTAATTAGGTACCTATGTAGGTTGTATATGACACCATCAAATTGTGAAACCCATTAGTTTACAATAGAATAGAAATTCAACCTCTGAGGAGGTAAAATGGTACAATTATTAAAAGTCGCGAGCATAAACTATTAATGTAATCATTTGTAAATGACGTGTGTGGTAGTTCACAATTTCGTGTTACAATTTGACAAGTTACTTTATAAACCAATAGTTCTCACAATGTTACGGTGACATAATTAAATTTATACTCGTATGTCTGAGTGTCTTAGTTGTGTATAAATTATTATATTTATTTTTATTACTGTACAGTGTACATTACTGTACTTAGGTAAGAAAAATGTAATACATAATTTATTTTGAGTTAGGTATGCATTATCAGTGTCTTCGATGATGGTTGATAGATTAAGTTTATAACCTCATTGACATTTTTTTAAACATGCAAAAATATCATCTAGTTAGGTATAAGTAATAATTTTGTATTGAGAATTTATAAAAATAAAAAATAACAGATATAAATAATAAATAACGTTCAATATTAACATAATAATATAATTATATATAACAATAAATTATCAACCAATATTCTAGTAAAACACCGATGCATCTATATTGTAAATTCTTATATCATAATAATTTTCCTATCAACATTCGGCCCACAGAAGCAACATTGATCTTGATTCGGTCTTTGCTTAAAATATTGTTAGACGGAAATTCCAATTATATTCTTTAAACGTGACAAGAGCATTAATTTCACAGTTCTATTGTTCATACGACCACGGAAATAATGAAATGGACTTCACCAAATCGAGCAAATGTAACAGAAAGCGCCGCTTTCTTAGCAAATCTATGAAGAATTGCAAAGATAGTTTATATCTTTTAGCAATTTTTAATGATTTTTAACATTCATTCTCCTATAAACAATATTTTAAGCTGCTAAAACCAATGCGCACGACAAGCACAGCTATTACGATCACTGAGCTTCTTTACCTTCCTACTTGCTTGCGAAGTACATATGTCTATTTGTGGTAGACTTCCATCCAGCGCATGCAATGCACCCATCTCTTTCTGCAATTCCTAATTAGCCCAAAACAGAGGTAGGCGTGTCAATTTAAATTTTGACGAGTTCAATTAAAACAATATCCAAACACCAACGGCTAGTGAATTTTTGTCAAATTTGAGGTGCCATAATTTAAACGTATTTTAAACTTATTAATAGAATTGTGACCAAGATGAAGGAGAGACAAACAACTTACTTGTGCCTGTTTTTCCTTATCTTCTTCTTCCTGTTCTTCTTCAGCTGCAGTTAATTCCTGAAATGACACAACAGCAACATTTACACATAAGCAGCATAATTTACAAGAGCATTGACAAAAACACACAACGGACGTCACATAACATAATTATTATTTAGTGTATTTGGACTTCACTTTAGTCGATCGCTCTGTAAGATGTTTAAAGTCTTAGAAAAGTCGCTATCAAAGGACATGGAGATGAGAAATCAGATAGATCGACTAAAGAAAATTCCGCGAACAAATAATTGCGACTTACACACCTGAGCATTCGCCAAGTTGTCGACGGCGATGGCAAGAAACACGTTTAGAAGCGTGTAGTTTCCAAACAGCACGAGAATAACGAAGTACAACGAATAAACCATCCCTTTTTTAATCCCACCTTGAGATTGGATACCATCATACATGACTTCGTTCCAATCCTCGCCCGTTAAGATCTAAAAATCAAAACTGTCCATAAAGAAAAAGTCAAACCAGACGCGGAGTAGATCAATGAAATGAATGAATTAATAATAGATGTAATGAAACAAAATAAAAAAATTTAGAAAATAAGAAAAATTCCTTATTAAGGACAGCCAGCAGAACAGATAATTACAAAACAGAATAAACATAAACAAAATAAAAGGAAAAAAAGAAGAATTATGAATATGAAAAAATGATTATTGGTAAATTAATAATGATGTACCTGGAAGACAGTGAGCAGCGCAATCGGAAAGGTATTGAAATTAGTTGGTGGAGTGCCGTCTTCAAAGTTAAACTGTCCTCCGAATAACTGCATTCCAAGTAGTGCAAATATAAGAATAAACAAGAAGAGAAGGAACAGCAATGAAATAATAGATCTCATTGAATTTAGGAGAGATATCACAAGATTCCTTAAGGATGCCCAGTACTTTGTAACCTGAAATAAGAAATTTATTTGTTAGTAGTAGGTACGTGATATTACGGTTATTTATATTTATCAACTGATTTATATTACCTACATGGATCTTTATCTTTCACAGATTCTTCAACACTATTAGGTATATTTAAGATATCCAGAGGTTATTCTTACCTTAAATATCCTTAACAATCTTAAAGCTCTTAGAACTGAAAGACCAAAAGAGCCACCCTTAACTTCCGACCAAACTACTTCGAAGATGGAGGCGGATATAACAACACAGTCAAACCGATTGAACGAGGACTCGAAATATATACGCGGTCCTAATGCATACATTTTCACCCACATTTCCATCATAAACAATCCTAAGAACACAAATTCGGCGTAGTCTGAAACCGAAAAGACAAATATTTCATATAAACTTACATTAAATAGGTATATATTTACGTTTTATATTCGATTATAGTGATCATCATTTAAATTTCTGCCCTGCTGGGAATCGAACCCAGGCCCCTTCGAATGGCGGACCGGTATTGTAACAACTACACCACACGGGTCGTCAAAAGACAAACATACGAAGACAAGAAAGACAAATATAAAAGACAAACTTACATAAAAACGAGGTAAGCCATGGCGGTTGGTTATAATGTTCAACTGCGACGCATATTGTATTAAAGAGCACCAAAACTATGACGAACCAGTAAAACCACTGAGTTTTCACCGTGTGCCGAATCCAAAAGCGAAACCTCTTCTCCGCGCGCCAGAAATCGGCGCACTTGCCAGCCGAGCGAGATTTGCTTTTGAGAAACCCTGTACAATTAAAAACATATTAATGAAGCAATCTTGCACCTAAAATATTTAGAGCTGTGTAGAGTAACAAACCGCATGTATCCGTTACTGAGTAACGGGTGCGCCGTCTAGTACCGAGTAACGAAACGTTACTCACGAATACATTTCGTTACTCGCATACAAGTTTTGTACTACTTTATTAAAGGACTTTTTTAATTTGAGATTGAAACAGAATGCTCTATGTTATTTCGTAAGGTATCAAAAGTAATGAGTAACGATACGATACTGACGACTACTAATTGTTGTACCGAACACATACGGGTACCCTTTTTTTCGTTACTTTTACAGCTCTAAAAATATTATTTTGTCAAGATAAGTTACGAGCAACACAGTCATCATAACTTTTATCATCAGCTAGCTAGGGGGCAACTACAACATTCGACTAACACAATCTAGCATACTTATTTTATACAGTTTAGTTATACCTTATATTTAGCAAAGCTATCTCAGTTCAGTGAAGTATTTGAATAGTAGATAGGTATCTATAAAAGTTAGATGCTTTTCCACTTGATTTGTATACCAATTCGCTAATTACTACATTTTTGTTGGAATTTGGGGCTGTTTTTACAATAATTGCAGGTATGAACCATGTTCATTTTACATATTGAAGTAAATTTTAGAAGAACATTTAAGTTTTATTTTTAATTTTATGAAAAGAAAATAATTTATTTATATAAAGTATTTCTGAGTTAATTAAGAAAAAAGTGTAGCGTAATATTATGGAGTTAACAAAAGACTGACAAAACTCAAACACAATATAATTATTCATAAATTTGATAAGAAGAAAAATCTGGTGAAAAATGTTTGTTTATATTTTTCTTCTATACCACACCATTTATTTAAATATTTCCGATGTCACAGAATTTTTTTACATTATCATTTTCATATACCCGATAAAGATACTCGTATAACCGGGAAATATCAGATACCTCCTATTCGTATTAAATTACGAACTCTACACAGAAGAAGCTGCAGCCATCATATATGTAAATTACAAGTTATTTTAACCCGCAGAACGACTGCCGGTAATTGGTAATACATTTCAGACGGTGTCGAAATACCATCGGGGTCGTAACTTGAGACCCCTATCACATAAATCTTCTACGAGTCCTCCCTCGCGACGGCTACTATGTCATTAACAAGTTATATTTTTAAATGTTACGTTATAAGGTAACGTTATGTTCCTAAATTGAAAGTTTCACTATTCAAGCTTAAGGGAGTATGGATGGCAACTATGAAAAACAGTTGGTGTAAAGTAAAGTAATCTATTTTAGGTTAAAAATAAATAATGTGTGTATGATGGTTGACAAATAAGGGTTCGGGAGGATCTATTCCTACATCTATGACTAGACTATTCCGACTACATAGAAGATGAAAAGGAATATTCTACCAGCATCACGCTTGATCCCATACCTTGCTTTTTCTTTGGAACTGTAAACAACCAACACACAAATACAGTACGAGAACGGAATGAAGATGACTGACTATATAGTATCAAGATAATATAAAAATATATTTTATCATGCAACATTCATAATCATAACTGATGGATATTGTTATAAGTATAAACTAAATGAATTGAGACTACGTGTTAGGTACTAACTTTTAGAATTTTATAACATTGAATAAATATCTATACCTAATAGAAAATCATATAACGTTCAGACTAAGAAAAGTTATCAATGTTATCATAAAAAGAGCCAATTAATAAAGAGTAGTTAAGAAATTTATAAAAACTAAACCTAGAAACTGAAGCTAAGACTATTCTCAAGGAGCCTATAAATTAGTATTGTAAGGTTATAAGGAATACCATAGATGAAGCACCTATAATTTTTTTGAGTTTGTTAATAAGAATCACTGCACAACACTCATACAACATCCAAATGGCGTTAAGGGGAGTATCTACTGACCGTCATCCCCACAGTCTTCATCTTGTTCTTCCTCCTCAGTGTCTGTACTCTTACTCTTCCCTAAGTTTTTTAATTTCTTTTTCGCTGCTGCTCTTCTTCGAGCTAAAATGTAAGGGAGTAATTATTAAACTAAGTTACTTTACATTTATGTACAGTGTACTAAGATCTATTTGATAGCGTTTTACCTTCCATTATGTGCATCTTCTCTTCTTCTGTAGTTCTTTCTTCATGTAAAATAACTTCCTCTGTGAAGATGAAAATTAAATTATAATTTGGTCATAATAAAATTATACTTTGTATAAGTAGTGGACAAATGTAATACTTACCTGCTTTACAAATCCACTCAACGTAACCATTGAGTTCTTTTTCTAATAGTTGCTGTCTTCTTAACTTAAGAAATTCTTGTCTATTTTCTACTTTCTCTCTTTCTTTAGCGAATTCACTGCAAAATAGCAACTTAGAGCTAGGTATAGTTCTAAAAAGTGGGTTGTTAGCATCAACTATGTTTTTAAGTAATTCTAGCATTATATTCTATGTATGTAATTATAAAACAAAAAAAGGTTAGATTTAAAAAATAATAATGTGATAAAAGTAGGTACCTATGCCTTATTACACAGTTAAAAAGTTTTATTTTCTTACACAACAAATTTATCTTTCAATTTGAATGAATATGGCGATGTGTATTATTTAAATCATGGGCTTTTGAAAGATGCATTGCCTAAAAGAATTAAACTTCTGCTGGGAACTCGGGGCTCTTTAATCGCAAACCGGGTTTGTGACTATACAGCCTGTTAAATCATTATTGCAAAATTCTACTTAAAACAGTAATTTAGAACATATAATGTTAGGTAATTAATCAACTATAATGATACAAAATAAAAATAACTTAAAATTTCATAAAATTAAAATTATAAAAAAATAAATATACACAAATGTTAGGTAGGTTGATACGTTGACAAATCTGTTAGCAACAATAGCTCAGTGCTACAACTTTTAGCTTGAAAGATACGAGCAGAATATGTTAATTCATACGGTATATGTACTTCAAATATTATTTTTGCTTTTATCCTACACGTTAGAGATGTAAAGAAAATCAGTTACTTTGAAGATATAGCGTGACAGGTTACATGGTTATTAATAGAGATCATTGCTGTTATTAAAATAAATCACTAGTTAGCCTTTACTTTACACTAGCCAGGTCTAAATTAGCCTTTACGCCAGACCTGCTTCAGTTATCCAGTTTATATATCCAGTGAAGTCTTCGTTAAACATTTTTCTAGCTCTTTCCTTTTGATATTGTGCCCTTCGTTCGACACGTCCTCTTTCATTAGAGAACTCTCTGTATATTTTAATTTTAATATTTAAATTTTTAAAGAAAAATTATTGTAATATAAAATGCAATTAAATAAAACTGTGAAGATGGTTTAAAATCGCGAATAAATGTGTCAACTCACCCGCTAAGAACACCAAGAACTAAGTTGAGCATAAAAAATGAACCCAATATTATTAGAGGCACAAAGTAAATCCAGTTGAACGTACTACCTAACGCGTCATTCGTCTGAAAAAGAAAGGAGTAGTTAACGTGTTAATTAATGCTGTTCCCTTCCATTGATTCCTCGTCATGAATCAGTGCGAGCGCATCTAGCTACATAACATTAATTCTAATTTAAAATCAAAATTTTGATTATTTACCGTGGCTTAATTATTCATTGCCACACCAAAGTTCAAAAGTCTTATATCTACGTTAACTAGCTCTAATACGCCCTTTGTAATTTTACGACTCAAGTTCAACGAACCCAATAGAGGATGGTGGTCCAGCCCTCCATGGTGATGCACTGGAAGACTGTGAGCATAGCGAAGCCGATGTTGTCAAACGACGTAATACCCTTGTTCGGCCCCTCCCACTTTTCCAGACACGTGCTCGTGTCGTACTCACACACGTGCGCGCCGTACGGTGCTAGCGTTTTGTTGTCGGCGTTGCACGGTGTTGCGTTCTCGCCATCATTTACTATTTCATCTGAAAGAGACAGAAAAGTTTTATATGGAAAAAGCGATAAAGCGCGCGTACCCGCGCTGGTCGTGTGGATCGCAAGCGATCTCAACAAAGCAATGACGGGCGCGATCAGTAGGTATTCGGACCGCTACTGACAAATTTCGAGCGATAACATCCGACACGGGTTGGCCACTAACCCGTAACTTCACCAATCCGCATTGGAGCAGTGTGGAGCAGCCCAGCAGTGGGACATAAAAAGGGTTGAAGGCAGTTGAACAATTATGTAGAAAAATGTTGGTCGTCAAGCGTGATGTCTTTTTTAAAGAACCTCTTAAATTTTTTTTGCATATTTCATATTATGTAATAGTAGATGTAGGTAGATGATAAGACAAGTTTGTTACATCATTCGGAAGGATCATAATTGTATTTCGTGTACATCAACGATGAATGTAGCTATTCGGTCGTCAAAATACTTTTTTTAAGTCTATTTGAAAAGTAAACGGTTGGATGAAATAACGCAATGCCATGCAAACAAAGTGGCATCGTATTTGAATCCAACTTTGACTGCAATTATTGCAAGAACGGAAACTAGGTCAACACTTTTATTTATGTCAAGCAGCGCGAACTCATATTAGCGGAACAAAGTCCATAAAGTTCGATAGCATTTCTTTGCATTGTGTTGCTTTTAATTCAGTAAGTTTTGCACTGTCGTCATTTATTATTGGGGCAAATTCATCGCTTCACATTTTATAAGTATTAAAAGCAAAGTATGTAACACACTTATAACATATTTACAAAAATTTAGACTTTAAGTAATATTTCACCATCAACCAAGTTCATTGACACCCCATAACGTTTGTTTGCCCAAGATGTAAGAGAAGCGTATAAGACGATTGAAACCTACGAAAGCTATAAAAAATATACTTACTAATATCTTCTAAGCTATAACAAGTCTTATGTAGAGCCCCAGAATAAAATTCGAGGCCAATAATGGCGAATATGACGATCGCGAAAAGCACCAAGAGACCGATTTGTAGCAACGGGGCCATCGCCTTGATGATGGACTTCAGGACAACTTGCAGACCTGCACACGAAATACGTTGTAATACAAAAATCAGCAACAATTCTCAAAGACAATAAAGTGAAGTTTGTGAAAGAATGTGATCACTTGAGCCAAAAGATGATGGTTTGTCTGTTATTATGATGTGAAATCGCGGTGTGAGAAAGTTGAATGGCCTAGATCGGTACTTGTTGGTAAGTATTATAGAAACGATATCATTGAATTATTTACTAAACAAAATATAAAAAATCTTACAAATAAACTTAATAGGTCCAGTAAACAATTTCAGTAGTGACTCGACTGCAAAAAATTTAAGACTAAGTAAAAAAATCTGTTGATATTATATTAAATTATAAGTATATAACATTTTGAAATTTACACCTAAATTAAAGGCTATATATTGAGATACAAATAAAACAAACACCTGCCAATTGTATGTTAATATCGCTTCAATAAGACTTTATCGACAAGTACAAACCTTTTTGCAAACCACCCATTACATGTATGAGTCAATGGGTTTATAGTTGAGAAGATATAGGTACTTATATATTAAACAAATTCAGATACTGAAGTTCAGAGTAAAGTTAAAATTGTAATTATAGAAGTAGGAAGTAGTTGGAAGTCAGGCTTTTTCGATACAGATCAAGATTAAATACAAAGTTAATAAAAACTATGATCATATATCAAAACATCAAGATGAAAAGAATTCAAATAACGTGCACAAGAACACATATTACGAGAATAAGTACGAATAGGTATATGGGAGGGATACTGTTGCATAAATACCAGTTTTTTATTATCAACTTAAAAAGTTATTATTAAAGCTTTAGGTAAACGTGTATTTGATGATTGTAATATATTCTTCGACATGAAGAAAAAGAGAGAATTACGATGCGCGCAAGAAATTGCCAAGTTGAAATGAGTTAAAATGAGTTCAAAAGAATAAAAAGTAATTGATATCGTATCTTATTAAATTTTTTTGTAATATGACATGCTATAATGAATTGTAAAATAACTGTTGCCAGTGGCAAATGTTACAATGTCTGTTATTTAGTAAAGAATATTAAAACGTAAGTCTTTTGTCTTCTTTGAAACGTAGGTATCATCCATAAATTCTAATAAACTTTTTACTATATGCTATATTTATCAATGGTTTTTCATTTAAAGAATAATTTTTTTTTATGATTTATAAAATACATGTTACACCATTTAATAATTTCACATCTGTTACACAATTTCATAATTTTTAATTATTATATACATATTAGGTAGTATTGTATAAGTATATTGTATTCATAAAGAATTATTATAAAATAATACTGTAGTTTATTGAGAGTATTTTACCAATTTTTATGTTCTTTCTTGTAACAGTTGTAACATTCACGTTGGCAATCAAAATTTGGAATGTCGACAAAACTTTTTTCATCTTACATGGGATGTATACAACAGCCAGTGCTAATGGGATCTACAGTGCTAATCTAGGAATGTTCTAGAACTCACTAGGAACGCCCGAAACTAATTTAAGGGGCCTCAGCACCCTAATGGCACGCAAGGTCCTGAAGTCGACGTCGGGCGCGACCGGCAGCTGCGTGATGATACTGCCAAACACATATCACTCGATACTATAGCTTGAACTAGCAACTAGCTTAGTATAAACTTACTACTAGGAATGTGCTTAAATGATGCTGCAAGTTTACCAATAAATGTTTTACATTATAACATAGATAAGGTTTATTGCGATTTGTTAGTTGGTTTCGTAAAGTTTGTAAGCACAGTCCCATGTCTCTCATACAAAATAATTCACTAGCTTAACTCTACAATCTAATTATGTATCATTTAAATTTCTAATTAGTTACATCGTTATCAATTAACTAATCACACGTTAACTTTTACGAACTTTAATCTAAATGCGTCTGTTTATTCACACCTAAATAATCATAAATTTATCTAAACTGTTACATATTAGCTTTTTATATTTAAAATAAAACACCTACACAAAACACAATATAGCAAGTGTTAACTATTGTGCAACACGTAAGTAATCGAAATTCAAATTACATTTAACATTTTCCATAATAATAATAATAATAACAGTAACCACAAAATATTCAAAATCACGCATCACTAATATGTAAGTACGAGATTTCTCATAAGTAGGTATGTCAAGTAACTCTACGTTCTGTCTCTAAATATGTAAAAAAATCTATTTTCAAAACTAGCCATATTTATTATCTACGTCAAAAAGTTCGATCGAAAATAGGTAGGTATCTAGCGAGAATGTTCTATACAATATAACATAAGGTAGTTATTATGTGAACTTTTCGCCAATTACTGTGAATTACTTGGTATCCGCGAGACGAGCTTGAGCGGTCGGAGCACTCTGAACGAGCGCAGCATCCGCAGGTCAACGTCCACGTTGTATTCGGCGAAAATCGTCATCGACCTAGTTTTTAGTCATCGAACATTTCAGTATTATGTTGTATACCTTTCCTAATACATTTCACACTACCTAAACTATTTTAGGACAGAACCTTAGATCAAATTCTTTGTATATTTTAGACAGTACAAGATCCAATGTTGATACAATCTGTTCAGATCTGATTTATCTTCAAAGCAGATGAGATATCGATAGTTTTATTTTATTAAACAATTTTATGCACTTACCCAGTTACTACAACGAAAAAATCCATGATGTTCCAAACGTTTCTAAGATACGACCCTCTGTGTAAAACAAAACCTAAAGCTAAAATTTTTAACGAGGCTTCTACACAAAATATTCCTAAAAAGTACGCCTCGGTCTTTTCCTGCAACAAAGAAAATTTATTTTAGTTACACATCATATTATTTAAAATGCATTTTGTTTAAATGTTTATAATTCGAATGATTCGTATAAATACACAAAACGTGTCAAAATCTATCACAACATTTTACAGTAGGTATAAACTACCTACTGTAAATTGTGTACTTTATACTACCTAGTAGATTAACCTAACCTAATCTATCCTAACCAAGTCCTGACATGTTCCCTCAATTACTATGAACTAGTATAAATTAATTTAGACTAGGCCATACCAGTTTATCCTGAGAGTGTGTATTTCTATCAGGATCGTGTGTAGTCGTCCTATCGGACTTTGCACCAACTAGTTTAGCTTAGGCCCTAGGCCATAGGCTTTGGCCAGTAACATATTCACTAATGAAGTGTTTTATAACTGACTAATGACTATCTATTAATATTTAAGTCTGATTTCGTCAGCTATAAATGCATACCTGTACTTGTAAAAATGTCTGTCTACCTACAAAATTTTTGTCGTTTACTCTAAAGTATAAATCTCCGTTGTTGATTGGACCGGAATGTCCACTGTGACGGAAAATTACGTCGAGCTAAGAAATTCTCAGAGCGCTGCGTGCAAGGAGTTTATACTCGTCCTAGGTATAAAATTTTCGACATTTTCGCCAAACTGGCTTTAAAATTATTTTATGATTTTATAAGCTGCATGCTGTCTAACCTCGTTCACATTTAGCTATTTTGTTAGAATTACTCTGCGTTTTACCGAGAGAAGAGCACACAAACTGTGACATAGCTTAGCTTTTGGCATCGCAAAATGTGTGCTTCATTTTGCGTTAAAATTTAGTAGATAGGTAGTAGTTAATTTTATTTTTTTAAATAGAATTAAAACAAAAATATTTGTAGTATCGTCTTTAACCAACTTGAAAACAATGAAGAAATATCACAATTCGTTGGGATCTATTTAGCAATGAAAAATTGATTTAATTCACAGTAAGAAGCAGTGAGTGAAAAGAATTTATTCTTGCGCCAAAACCGATGGTTCTTCATAAAGTTCTCGAAAAACGTGTGAAGCCGATCAACACGCACTTGAATAGGGTTCCGTACCCAAAGTTTAATACGAAACCCTGACTACTATGACTTCACTGTCCGTCGGTATGTCTGTAGGTCCGTCTATTACCTATATCAAAAATCAGCAAGACAGTTGCAATTTTCACAAATAATATTTGTGTGTTGCCGCTATAATGATAAATACTAAAAACAAAATTTTTATTATGTTTAAGAGGCTCCTGTACGGTACGGAACCCTTCGTGCGCGAATTTGACTCGTACTTGGCCGGATTGTAAATAAATATTTGAATGACATTTACCAGATTCTGTGCTAAGATGGTCTTATCGCCGTTTGGCAAATGCTCCTCCAGCGCCAGCACCACGCAGTTGGCGATGATGGTAAGCAGCACCGCGTACTCGAAGGGCGGCCACTCGATGATGAACTTTGTATACCTGGAAATAGAGTTTATTATTGTTAAAATTCATTGGGATCATAGGTACGACTAATAGATTAGTATTTCGATTTTTCGAATTAGTATTTCGAGCAATTCACAGATTATCTTTATAAATTGTAGTCTATGTGTTATTCTGATGTATAAGCTATTATTATTGTAAAGTTTCATTAGAATCCATTCAGTAGTTTTTACGTGAAAGAGTTGAAGACATCCATCCATCCATCCATTCTTACAAACTTTCGCGTTTATAATATTAGTAGGATAAATAGGGACGTGCTGGACCGTTAAAAATGTTTGTCGATACGAATAATTATTACTGCTAAGATCCGCGAATACGAATGGAGCACAATTTTTTTTTAATTAGTCGTCGTTACGCGTGACCTTGAAATGAGAACGTATAATATATTTGACCTCATAATTCTAATGTAAAATAAAACACAGGTATCTAATGTACATTTACCGATAAAAATCACTTTATCGAAAAAAAATTACCATCCCTTCGACTCTAAGGAACATTTTAATGGCATACTTTTTAAAGGTTCTTGGTGGAGTCGAGTGTCGTATCATCTTTAATCTATTTTATGCAGCGCGTCTCCGATGAAGTTTGAAGTGACTTTTATGCGAAGTCGAGAAGCTTGCGGTGCACTCATATTAGTTTGTAATTTATAATTCCTTTCACGACGATAAAATGGTTACCTACAATGGGTTGCTGCCTGCTTCAGCTTATCTGAATAACTCATGAAATAGCAGTTTTATTTTAGCCTTCACGTTTAGTTTCGTACGTTCACGGGGATCCATAAGGCAATTTTAACCTATACAATGTAAATAACTTAGATGTACCTAGATATAATATAATAGTAGATAATAAAATTTAAAAAAAGCAAGTAATTAGGTTTATTACGTGTAAATACGAGTAATATGGATGGACTAAGAATGAATTATGACGTAAAAAATTTAATTTTAAAATTCTGTTGTATTTTTATCAGACTTCAATAAAAGTAGGTTATCACAGTGACATTGCATTTATGTAATATTCATTAATGGAACTACGAGTACGTATGAATTTATTAGGGCTTCCAAATAAATACACCAATTTCATTGTGTGTGTTTCTATCTATGTATGATAGTCCGTTCATTACTCTACAAATCAGTAGTCGGTTTTTGATTTCAGCGTTAAAAAATATTTCTATATGTTAGGTATGTCCATAATATTATTTTTAACATTCTCAGTGATGAAACCTAGCAAACAGTTAAAAGTTTCCTCATAAAATCAGTACAAATCTAAATTTGTGCAAACAAACGATATCAATTTTATTTACCTCCGAATAGGGTTTTCGTCGGAGAATATAAATAGCGAGCTGGGCCCTGGAGTAGCGGGCTGGTGCGCGCCGCCCATGGTATCAGCTGGCGCCGCGCGACCCTGCGCGCCCGCCGCCTCCTGCGCTGCCGCCAACCTGGAAAATGCAAAGTGCGACGTTAATATCACAAGGGCTAATTATATTTATATTACTGTAGGTACTATACTTATCATCAAATCTGTCATGCGTAAACGATACTTGAAGGCGAGGTGTTGCTCATTTTTAAGGGCTTCAGTGTCATTTCTTTGTTGGTCCATCTATCTCTTTACTTAGTCGCAAATTTGGTGATCTGACAATTTATAAATTGTTATATTTACTCTTTACAGATTGAAAGCATCTACTACCTACTCTTAATCTTGGCAATAAGTATGCAACAACCTGTTGTTAGGTACCTAATGTACAGGTGACCACAATATTATAAGCAGATGTTGGATGTGGGTACAGGTTCGCAAAGTAGGTACATTTTACACCAATTAGCCCGATTTTCGTTACGAGAGATACTTTTTATTTAATTCAAATTAAATTACGAACGTTGCTGTGGCCACCAAAACTCCCAAGAGACAACAGACGCGAACATAAAAATGAAAAGTTTGACACAAAAACGAAACATACGCATTTAGCCGACGCAGCATTTTTTTTTGTTTTTATCTAATTCATTTATATTTATAATGATTTCGTAAGTAACGGGGTAAAATATATTATAATACCCATGTGGGTACCTAAATATTATGTAGATTATACGAAAATGGCTCGCGTTTTATTATAAGTACCTGCGTATAGTCACATAACAATTTTTCACCTGCAAAGGCAGCTTATAGTAACTACTTAATAACTACTAAATATGGAATAATCAGTTTCCATTAAAATTAATTATCAATATTTAAATCAAAAATTATAATCTTAAGGCTTTGCAATAAATAAATACCTAAAAACTTCTACAATATCAAACGGAGTTTCGTTTAATTCATTAACTATACATTGTAAACTTATCCTTGATTGATTTATAAATTCTTAACGCACCTCCTTGTAAATAAACCTAGTACTATACTATTGGCACTATAATTATTAATGAACATTCGTAAATCAGCGCATATTTTCAATGCAGAGAAAAAAGTTGCAGCACAAAGTTTTAATGTAATGGAAAATCTATAGATATTGTCAACAAAGGTCTGTATTTTCACATTGCGTTAGGTAGGTATAAAGCGTATAGACGCGTTGAATGTAGGTCAGTGCCTCGGCCCGCCCCGGCAAGGCGACACTAGGGTTGCCATCTGTAAAATTACTAACCCAGGACAATAAGTGCTGTAATGTACGGGTCACATTTTTATTGAAACCTGATTTTTTATGACGTTTGCTATGTCAAAGCGGATGCTACTGTTGTTTAATCGTAGAATGGAGTCCACTTTTAGATATAATTTAACTAGTACCTACCAAACCTATACTAGCGAAATGGAAACTACAGTTGCTCAGGCTAACTTGCTTGAGCGACCTTTAGTACATTTTTGTATGAAATACAATTAACATTGTAATATATACTTTGTTTGACAAAGAAAATATTTGATGCGAAAGAAAATAAGACGGGTAGATGTTATTATGCAAAGACTTTTTAAATGTAAAATCAACATAATGTAGTTAAAAGCGTCAATCGGAGCCTATTACTTACAATTTATTCTATTATGCTTAGTTTCATTAAAATTGTATACGAACCCCTTTTCCCTGTATATGAAAAGATAAACAGAAATTTATACTGTGAAAAATTCTCAAAATAATTCACAATATTCACCCCACCACACAATCATCATCTGATAGTCTGTAAACTGTTTAAAATATACAGAATTACTATCGCTATTTTATTTATTTAATTCATCAAATATGGTTTTTTTACAAGATAGTATACACATGTTTGATGCTCTACAAACATGTCTGAATACAGGATGCAAAGTCAAGAATACAAAAAGATAAAACAATACAAATACAGAATTTATCATAAAATATTATTATAATTTCTTGTGACTGATGCACGTTTTAATTATGACAACCCTAACTCCGACTCCTGTACATTGTGTCGGTGGCGGAGTGAAAGGGGGTAACGAAACGAGTGCATTAGATTAATTAACACGGTTCGTGTTCGAGCGATGTTTCACTCCTGGGACATTGACGGGTTCTTATCGGCTATTCGATTACCGAACATCGCGGTAATATTATGTGTACTGGCAAACTATTCCTGATTGATCGCACCCGATATGTCATTTGGACCTAATTAGATAAATAATCTATTCATAGGTTAATTACTGGAATATTTTGCTCATTTTATTATTTATATATTTTTTTATGATATGAAGTAGCAGACGATCATGCAGGCCACCTGGTGTTAAGTGGTCGCTGCCGCTCACGGACATCTACATCCAACCTCAAGCAGGCTCGTGTCCTGCCTGAGGTCGCATGTAGTCGCGCTGCTACCCCGGAGGTTGATGATCGCCTCATGTACCTAAGTGTGGCCGGATAATACATATAAAGTTGCAACATTTTCTCCACATCTTCAACATACATCCACACCATAGGACACGAGCCTGCTTGAGGTTAGATGTAGATGTCCATGGGCAGCAGCGACCACTTAACACCAGGTGGCTTGCATGCTCGTCTGCTACTTCATATTATAAAAAGAAAAAACTGTTCTGGTTCGCTGTCAGAACGTAATAATAGGTATTTATTTCTTTACAGTCAAAATGAGTAAGGTGCTGATCTGACCTCTCCGATCGGTCTAGGGTAGTACGTAAAGGTGATAAGATAATAATAATAATATGTATACCTAAGATTATTAATTATTTAAAGAACAAAAGAATGTGCGAAATGAAAGGGCCAAGGACTAAATATTTGCTCTTTCGCGGCTCATTAGCTCGAACACTCAAGTTATTGTCGCGACGTACAAATAAAATCGCTTTTTGAGCTCGCTGCTCTTTTAATCGACCAATCTGCTATTAATTAATGGGTAATTTCTAATTCCCGATCGTAAATATTCGTCGTCTTTTAAACTTTCGTCGGAAGTAAGCTCTAATAGCTTATATTAAGGAAATATTCTTTGAGATAAATCGAAGCTATCATGTCTACCTCAATTCCTCAACGTTTATTACGGTTGAAGTTTCGTATTTAGGTGGCCAAACGTGGTTTAGGTGGCTTTTGATTATAAAGGCAATTAAGACATTTTATTGTTATGACCAATATAATAAAATAATAACGCCTCACACTCATTTAGCGTGGGTGCCATGGGGACACACATAGACAATGCGTCTGCCTTTTCGGGAATCGAACCAAGGATCCTCCGAATGGCCAAACGGCATGATACTCGTAATTACATCACACGGGTGGAATATCAATAGAACCAAAACACTACACAAAAACAGGTTTATTTCCGTGTTAAGGAAACAGCTTAAAGATAACTACGAAATGTGTAGGGTAACTTATTATTGTTGACAAGCAAACAAGTACAAAATATATCACAACAAAACTACTCACACTTTATCCATCCTGCGTGTTAATTACTCAGTTGCACAGATAATAAATGATTGGGTTGAATAATTGCGTGCCGTTGTCATTTTCTTTGTTGTAATTATTTTTGTTACGACAAACGAATTAACAAAACGCGACGTCGTTTTTAAAATTCACAACGTAAACACGTCATGTACGACAACAATACACAGAATGAGATTGAGTTTTACTTTATCTGTGAGCTGTGTTACTGTCAAACAAATTATGTTTATTTAGGACTACCGTCGTATTATTGATTTAAAATTAGGTATGCTAACATCGCGATGAATGTTATCTGTTTGAGTTTAATATTAAACATTTAAATCGTTTTTGTGTATAGTAAAGGTTTGGGTGTCCTTACAAAAGGTATTTAAGTAGCTATGAATATTTAAAAATTTTTGCAATTATTCGTAAATAAGAAATATGTAGGTACAACAATGTAGGGGTTTTTGTACACAGTAGGTAAAAATGCGTACATAAAATTAACTAGTTATTAATGAAAAGCCTATAAATTAAGAACAAAAAATTAAATTAGAAACTAGAGGAAAATGAATTTGGACTTTCGTTGGATATTCATTCTCCCTCAAAACTCTCAGTTTATCGCTCAAAATTTTATTTAAAGAAAAGAAGTATTTTAGTCCTTTTTTTTACCTGGCGTTTAAATAGTTTCATCCTACTATTGACTTGCGTCTTGACTGTGGTTAGTGACCCTGACTACTAAGCCCTATTCGTGGATTCAGTTAACATCAATAGATTATGATATAATTAGAAAAAAAATTGTCTACTTACCATATTACAGGCTACCCCTAATTCAGAATAGGAAGTACGAAAATCGACAGAACTACGACGGTCGGCTCATATTTAAAATCTAAATCTAAATAAAAATAAAATACTATTGCACGGTAAGTAATAACGTTATGTATCTATTCTCTGCTTTTTCCATTTGACAGAAACGGGGTCAAACACCGACACAAAACGGAGGCTAGTTATAAAACCCATCTATGTTTGCGGTGGTTAGTGCAGTATAAACAAACATAATGATGGCGCCGGTAGGTACCTACTGTGTGGTGCAATTAGTGAGATTCCAATACCCAATACTCATATCAACGGCAGCGCATAGCACGTATTCGCGTGAATAAATATGGTTTTAAAGGTTCGAGTGCATTGGCTACTTACTATATTGCGATTTTGCGACGCGATCTCTAATGTTAGTGATTTAACGAATATTGGCATTGATTTTTGACATTTATATTCGCTAGAATCGATGTAAAAGTTTTGAGAAAGAAATTAAGTCTAGAATCAAATTTAATACTATATAAACATTGCTATCCCTCCAAGCTACGTTAATCACTTTTTATATTTAGTTGCATGCAGATAGATGGGTATTTTAAAAATCGCACACCTGACGCTCATGATTCGTAAAAGTGTGGCTACGACCTTTCTACAAAATGATAACATTTATTAATCACGTCACGCTCATAACTGAATGATTATCGAGTTAAACACTCAACCGTACAGTTTTAATTATGTCATCCTATAATAATAGAAGCGCTTTGCTTGACTTATCCATTTTTATATAAGACGATGTTCAAAATACAAATGGGAAGGCCAAAATTTCTACGCCACTGGTAAATACGACCTTTATTTAAAACTCTAATTCAAGCCATGTTTAATGTTCATCCTAGTAGGTATATGTAGAATATAGCAACAAGCATACATTTAATTACTCTTTGTAAAAAGCTAAGAAAATAAAAGTAGGTAATACTTTTATTGTGGCTGTCTACAACAAAAGTAGACTCAATATACGTGATCATGAAATTGCCAAGTTTTATTTATTTAAGGATATATCGCCGATCCACTTGGCCACTTTCCATTTTAGTGATTACATATTTTATGGATTCCTACCATTTGGCATGACATGTTATTAAGTTATGAATAGCTTGTGCGAGCCTTCGGGGCAAATAGTTTATTTAAGTAAGTCTTTCTTAAAGTAAATTGTCTTTTCTTGTTACATATTTATTTTTGTCTTAAATTGTTATATAAATATTATTAGAAATTTATATCATGGCAGTTCCAGTTCACTTCACTTGCAAGGTCAATCACATTAAACATTAATTATTATTATTATTTGATAAATACTTCAATAGTATTTTCCCAAGTCACGTCAGGACCGCAATTAATCAAAATCGAAAGCGAATGGCCACTTAAAATTCGAAACAACAAAAAGAGTCTGTGTCGCAACCCACTGCAGAAAAATGACCCATCACAGGATGACACTGACAAATTATGAGAGTATCTGCGCCATAGGGTTTTCCCAACCGATGGCCATTAACATAACAGCCGGAGTGACCTCGAGGCCTACATCAATAAGGAAAAAATATTCTCTGGGAGAGTTCCAAGGCGCCTCAATGGAGTTTTCTGTGGCACTTAGCAGACTAGACGGCGCCCGTCGCTCCCGACACGTTGGCGCCACGCAGAATCTAGGATAGCTACAGCGATGCGGAATTTCTTCTGAGAAATGCTATCGGATGCAAAGATTGTACTGCGTAATGAGATCAGAAATTGTCGCAAAGTAAAGTTAAAGTTCTAAATGTATATAATAAAATTTATGTATCATATTCATAAGGTACGTGTATAATATTATATACATTGGATGAACGTTAAATAATACGGTACATCGGTTTTAGGCGCCCTTTTGTTTATAAAAGCCGGCGGAAAAAACTCTCGAAACTACTTTAAAATCAAGTGTATAAATAATAAATTATTATTATCAACCTATGCAATAGGTATAGCTTTAGCCTGACAGTGAGTACAAGTGACAACTAAGCATATGCGTCACTACCACTCAACCGCAAACTGCTTACATTCGAATAAGTAGAAAAGCTGTAGAAATAGCTTGGCAAATTTAGCTCAAATCCCAGGCTTCCTTATCACTCAAATAATAGTTAATGTTATAAAATGCCTCAAATACTAAATTCAAAATATATGAGACAAATTCGACCAGAATTCTTGGAATAGAGGTCATTCATTGTCATAACAATGAAACAGGCTCGATTTCCCAGTAGGAGAACTCAGTGACGCATAGCGGCTACGAGTAGGTACGCGTGGGCAGATCTATTTCCACGAACCCCGCGAATTAATGGCGATGATAAAATGCAACCCCGTTTGTACCAAGGTCTCGTGAGTCAACATTCGCGTAAACAAACGATTTTTCTTTGTTGGAATCGATGTTTAAATGGATTCAGAAACCGATGTGCATTATTTGTACCATCTAAGTGACGTACGAGGATGTGTTGTATAACGAAAAGGATAAAATTAAAGCGGTAGTAGTGTAGTTAATATATTATTATATATTTAAATTATAGACTTTATTTACACTTAATGCTTAGTAGCATTCTCGACCAGTCATCCTTTGGTGATACTGTAATGTTGTAGGAGGCAAAATATAAATAGGCACCAGCCCTATTAACAATATAATGACTAACAATGTATTACACTGAACAAATTGTCTGGCAAACATTTTTAAAATAAACAATATTTGTTTTTATTCATTGTAAGGTACACACACTCAATAAAAGTCAAATAAATCTATCGGTATATCGGCTTTAGACGCCTTTTGGCTATAGTTTTTGCTCCCGAAAAATCCTACGGGGAAAAGCTCTTGGTACTTGGTAAATGTAGTTACATTTTTCGATACGCAATAAAGCTTTGTGCATGAATATCAAACGCAAACATGTGCGTCAATATCACTCCAACGCTAACTGCTAACAATTTTATAAGATAAAAACTATTAGATTTAGAACATAAGTAGCTTTTCTTATTATGTTCACATATATATCTCTTATTATCTTATGAACAATTATTGGTTTATTAATTAATTTAATTTAATAAACTTATTAAAATTACAACTATGTGAAACCTACAGCGCTACAGGAAAAAAACGCGCACGTAGCGCCTAGTCCGTAGCCCTTCCCGCGTAGCCGTAGCGCTACGCCCGCAGTGACCTCCAAACACTCATAACTCCATGAACGGTTGTTTTGTATAGCCGTGGTGGCGCCTCCCTGCCGGCGTCTTATCTGGCAAGGACAACAGATCTGGCCATACTCCAGCTACAACTTAACTGCAAATGTTACGCAAGCGAACGTAGCTTCATTAACAACTTTGCACGTTCCCGACTGAACTTTCTGATCCAATTATGGATTGGGGAACCAATAGATAGAATCAACTTGATTTGTTTAATTTTAACATAATTCGTAAGTTAAGATAAATGATACGTTAATAAGTGCAATAACATTGATGGTCATCATCTGAAGCCAATAAATAAATTATAATGTCTCGTAGACAAAAAAAAGGAACGTTACCACTAAACCTTCATTTACATCCAGTAAAACACAAATACAGCAGTTAAAAGCAAAAAGTCTTTGACAATGCCGCTCCATCGCATCGGAATCCAAAATTATACGAGCCAAGTTGAAAACCGTGTCACCGGAGCGAACCACTTCAAAATATGAGACTCATTACTTAACCTCACTGAATCACTACGCATTTTAATGAACTTCAGCGTTGCACAGACTTTAAGGGTGATTATACACTTCTTTTTTATACTCACCTCCTATTAGCTTATATAGATTTAGCTCAGGACTTCGTTATCGTGGACTTTATTACCTAAGTTTTTGTTATCCACCTTAAAGATACCTATCATAATTCCCACTTTGAATAAAGCCTTCGCTTGAGTACTCTGAGCACTACAACTTTCATGAAAATTTACAACGATACATAACTATAGAATACAATAATAAAGACATTAATCGATTTAGAACTTTACTTTTTAACACCGTTTAAATCAGTTCTGCACGGTTATTCTTCTTATTCCGTGACCTTAACGGACAGAGTTTAAATCTTCTAATTTAATTTTTACAGATTAGTTTATTTTGTAAAGCTTTCGTTAAATATTAAGTAGACACGTGATATTTTATCACTCACAATAATTGCGGGATCAAATTAATCTGGTTTATATAAAAGCAACAAATGTATGTAATCAATTTCGTAATACTTCACACGTTAAAAAGTCATTACTTAAACGACAAAATGCAACACAAAAACCGTAGTGGACACAAATTTAACCCTTATAAAACTCATGCAGGACAGCTACAAAACAACGCCTGTAACTCGATTATACGCTGGCCTTTTCCCGCAAAAATGTGCAAACATTTTCATTGCTCCACAATGTAAGTACGCTTGTGTCCCTATGTCCGATCGCCCTGTACAGAGGCAACTGGGCGTCACTAACCGGGTTACCACGGGTAAACGGACCCGCCCGGTATTAATAGCTGCAGCGCCTGCAGGGCAAATGCCTTTCAGTCTATTTTACCACGTTGACTAACGTTTATGACGCTTTTAAAGGACTTTGTTTTTGCGTGTTTTTTTTATGATTCAGGTAGGGTTTTATTTTTACTCTCGTTGTGTTATTTTCAACTTTATTTGGGTAATTTTCCAAAGAATATATAAAAAGCTGCAACGCCTGCAAGGCAACTGTCTTTCACCCTGTTTTACCGCGTTGTCCAACTTTTATGGCGCTTTTAAAGGACTTGTCTTGTTTTCTTTTCTCGTCACGCTGACATTATTTTATACACGTTTTTATATTCACCTTGATTAAGGTAATAATTCAAAGAAATGTAGAGTACTAAAGTTGCAATGACTGCAAGCTAACTATTTCTCACTCTACGTGTATTTCAGCAATACATTCAGCTTTTTTGCTTGTGCTGTGTTTAATTGTCATTTTCACCTTTATTTAGGTAAATAATAAATATGTAAAGAAATCTAAGGTATTAAAACTGCAATGCTAGGCCAGGCAATTGTCGCAAGTTTAAATTTTTACATATTTTTTACATTATGGTAGGAATACTCCGGTATCTCTTAGGGAGCTGAGGAGCAACCAGTGAGGAAGATCTGTAAGGAACCAGTCTGTGCCCCAAATATATAAAAGACGGCTTCTGTGTTAAAGTCCTTTCTAAAGCATACTTGGGGCACAAACTCTTAAATAAATTCTTGAGCGTTTAGTGAAGCTGTTTTCTATAAATAAAATTAAATAAACGTGAAATTTATAGTCTTTAATTTTTACCGTCATGACTTTCAAAATACATAAATTAAGAGTTTTTG
>DWAV01000167.1:0-25802 GCA_018231305.1 Noctuana lactifera
ATCGGTTCAGCAGTTTTTGCGTGAAAGAGTAACAAACAAACAAACAAACTTACAAACTTTCGCATTTATAATATTAGGTTGCAAGATAAACAACACGATGGACTTTAACTTTCCTATGAGATGTAATTAGATTAATCTTGGAAGCGTAAGAATCATTGATTATATTTATAATTACCAAAAAGGAATATTGATTACGCTTACCTCAATTATGCGTAGTAACCGAGTATCTAATGTTAGGTAGTCATTACAACCCTTAGACATCTACCTCCAGCCGCATATAGCAGAGAAATCCTATCTGAGATCATACGTGGAGGCGACATTAATCTCCTCTGGAAGATAAGCAGTATTTGAACGCAAGCGAATCTGTCTCAAACATTCACTCTTTTTAAAAAATTAAATATCGAAGTAACCGTACCAAACTTAAATTTGAGGACTTATACATTAATTTTCTTATAAATAAATACGGCCGTGAATAATATTCCTCCTTCTGGAACAGTAAGATCAAAATAATAAAGTTCGAATTTACTCAATAGAAAAAAATTATATACCTACTCGTATGTAGCTAGACAAGCCATATCTTTACTACTGGTGGAAGATTATCTTTATTTTTAACTGAGGCTTATTTTAAGACTAATGTACCTAACTGGAAGCATAATCCGAGATGGAAGTGTGCCTTCATCCTGAACAATTTACGCCTGAGGTTCATAAGGAATTTTGGAGTGGTTTTAAATATTCAAAAGGCATAATGATGCCTATATATAATGTGTTATGCTATTGATATCTTAAGTATAAAACTACAACAAAATAGATAAAAGCAATGAAAAAAATATGAAAATACTGTATTATATCAGGCGGTCATAAGACTAAAAATAATGATCTCTTTCAGACAAACTTTACTTGATGAAAGATAATTAAAATTGGATCTTTTTCCAATTAGTAATTTAATTATAAGTCATATTGTTTGTTTGAAACTGATATTTAACATTAAAGTATTTAGAAATCCTTAATTTGAATGTAAAACTTGCGTTGTAAAGCTCAAAGTTGAACTAACAGAAGCTGTAGTTGTCTTTCTAAGCTTCTACATATATTTTCATAGGATCACTTTGTTTACAAAGTATATTGACAACAGGAATACGCTAGATGCGATAAGATTGTTTACGTTCAGTATACGAGAGCACGGGAGTCCTTTCCCTTATTTCTCACGGGAGGTTACGCGTCGCAGCCTTTAGTCAGCTTCGGCTAGCTGCGCGCGCGCACGCGTTCTGTGCTACTTACGGACTTCCTGTGTTTGTACACTAGGGACGATCGTTTGTTTACCAACACGCTTTAAGACACCGCATGGCCGGAAAAACATTGCTTCAGCGCAGTCTTCCATATACCTGTAGCCATTCAAATTCCAAACGCTTTACTCACAGAACTGATTGAACCGATAAATCAGATATTCAATTTGATGACTTTCTGTTAGTGAGATGTCAGCGCTTCGACCCCTTAATAAGCCGTCGCCGTCAGTTTATGAGTCTGTGGACGCATAAATAACTTGCATAATGTGACACATACATTTGTAGTGGCCGCATTCAATAGTGTTTAACCAGTGATTCTGCGTCATGAGGGCCTCAATGCTTATTGTTTATGTTATCGCGCTGGCGATCTTCGTCGGGGGCGAGTTCAGGATTCGAGGTAGAGTGAAAAAAAGGTACACGCCGCACAGAAGGCACAGGGCCATTCTACCGCCCTGTGATTTTAATGTGACCCTAATCGAGGACGAGTGGTCCCTGATGGAGGCGATAGGGAAGTCGAAATTTATTTTTACGGCTAAAGTTTTGACAGTAAAAAAGTTTAAAACATTTGACGATTATAAAAGCAAGAGATCAAATATGTACAGGGTGTATATGCGACGGGTGTTAAAAGGGGATTTGGAGGATTTGAAAATGTATGTGAATATGGATGGGTCGTCGGAAGATACTTTGAGTGGATCAACGTTGACGGTGGAGCGTGTGCGTGCGCGGGAGTTCTGTGCGCCGGCGCCGCGCCCGCGGCTGTCTGCGATTTTTTTGTGCTCCGGAGGGTATGTTGATGACGATAATGGACCTTTGCGCCTACGACTATTGACGGATCCTGTGCCGCTTACGCTTTATCATCTCGATCGCATTAACGCAGCTGTCAAAGGTGAGTCTTTTTTGTTGTGTCTACAAATTTTTATGTATGCAATGAATCCCAAGTCTACACCATCATAACATGTCAGATATTCGAAAACACCATGCGTTATGTTCTTTATTATTCCGACTTAAAATTCATACATACATACATTATTACTGTGTTGGTATATGTAAAGTTATTACTTTCAAATTTCGGTTAGGAAAATGTAATGTTATTTTATGATATTATACCGAATGCGTAGACATGAAAGCGCTTTCGACCGTCGTCGATGTAACATAACCAATTTCCGAATTTAAAATTTAAATTTTTATACCCAAAAAGACAAAGGAATTGGCTTATTATGGCTATAATACAAGTAACGCGCGTTAATGTGTGGTGGTCGAACAAAAGCAAAATTAAACTCAATAGGCTGTGCTTCGTGGAAATTATAATAATGTGTGGGTGTTGTACCCATAATGCGCTGTGGAGGCATTGAGATGTGGTTTGATCGACATCTCGACAACTGTTCGTTAAGTTAATGGAGTGAATGCGCCCGCCGCGTTTGTGTTTCACCGGTTACGAACAAATCTATGAGATCTGTCGATCCTTTGCACTGTTCAAGTCATTCCAAAGAGCGTAAATGATGTGTTAATTTTTTTTTGCCTATTACGTGTGGAAATAAATTAATGTGCCTACCATAGAGAGAAAGTAGGTAATTACAAAAAATTACATAACTTACAAAAAACTTGTGTTGCAAAAGACCCTACGCGGACATAATAATGTTGTTCCTAGGTATATAACTTTCTTTATTTATTTCTTCATTGGTTCTACTTTTATACAGAAAATATTTGGCTCTAGGATTGCTGATTATCACCTCAAAATTTTCTTCATCGACATTGAATTACTAGTAAGCTACAATAAATTTAACAAGTGCTAACAATTATTCAATTTTCTTTCCCAAACATTTATTTTACGTTTCTTGTCAGTAACATACCTACAAACATATTAAAGTTATATTGAATTTTATGTTTTTTAAAATATGTAACAATATTAGGTATTATCCTAAACTTCACCGTTGGGTTGTGTTCTTTTGCACGAAAGCTCGTCTTTTCCGTTTAAGAGATTAAAATTTCGTCCACCATACCGGTAAATACACGTGTATAGAGATAAACATTTCATGTGCACAAGTCATATAATTTACGATGTACCCACTTTGCTAACTACAAATCGATCAGTTGATACAGAGGCGTATCGACATACCTACCAGCGTTTGTAAACTCACTCCAATTAGTGAAATGATACCGCAAGTACGGCACTTAGGCGTATGTCATTACAGTTTACAGGTCACGTACGAGACGTGTGGGTGGCAACGTATATCTGATCTTGATACGACAGTGTCCTATTGTGGACGTAAGTAGGTGATTCTATATGGGGTGTATAAGATTAGTGTAGGTGTTTCGACTAAGTTAATTACAAATTGATGAGAACATCTAAACAATTCGGAGTGTTTAAAATGTTTTATAAGCCTTTGGTAGTGGTAAAGCTGGGTCTACATTAAATAGAAATCGACAACTTTTGCGTGATGGAAACGCTTAGTTATATTTAGCTTTATTAATTCTTTAATCCATAACTCGATAACGAATTCCGAAGATATTTATGTATTCCTATTTATTGTAATCCTTTCCCGATTCTTAATTGGATCCGCGATAGCGCATAGAATTAGCCCCGGGTCAATCCTTTGCAATAAATTTTATAGTGGCGCCATTTTGACCTAAAAATTCCAAGAAGATCCAATTTAATTCTCGCATTATGTGGCAGAGATGAATATCTCGTCTCTTCCAGCGGAGGGTCACGCGAAGCCTTTTGTGTGTGGACTAGAATACAATCCCACGACGCCGTCTATTTTTAAGAAAATCTCTCACAAAACATACGAGGCGCTGTGTTGTAAGGATAATGTGGAACCTACTATCGTTATAATAAACATTATTGTGATAGCATTGTAGCACTGTAGGCGACAGAATAAGGCTTTGATAATTTACTTTTTAAGAAGAAATTGTCAATAGTAGAAATTGCCATAGTCCTTTTTGATATTTACTTTTGCAGATATATTTTTCGGCACATATTATAAATTTCATTTTTATCTTATTTTAATATTGTTTTCAATAAATCTTTGTCCTTTACAGCACCTTTTTTTAGTAACAGTTATTTATACGGGCCACTGATTTGAAACTGCTCTATTCGCTGTATCTGAAACAAAATCATATTAGCCCAGTGCATGTATGTTGTATGGGACCCAAGATATATAATTTGATATTTGGAGGTACGTGCCCCCGCATGGCGTCAACATCAAACCCTAAATCACTGGAACGATGGGCCAAAATATAACAACTAGGCTACCACGACTTCAATTACGGAAGCTTCAACTGAGTATAATTTTCCGGAAAAATATGCCCCATTATGCATCAGATCGCCGCGCCGGGAACCTTTTGTCCGCACACTACCGTGTCCTACAATCACCATAGATCTTATTTGTGGAGATTGTATAAGAGTAACATAATATGTTGACCATTGTATGATGTTTTATTTGAATGACCTGAACATTTAGGTACATAGAATTTGCAATAACCGTGAAGCAACTTTAAAAAACTTTATTTAGGATTTTGATGCACGCAATTTGTGTTTTGTTACATACTCTTACAATAATTTATACAGTGAGAGTGTAATCCTAGATGAAGTCGAAACTAATAGAAACCAATACCTTTTTTCAAGTCTGAACTCTGAAATACTCACTTCAAATCAGGTTCACCTTATTTAAGAAGGCAATAAAGTGGCACTTGTTTTAATTTAATACCTAAGAAACTTGTTTCACTATAAAATTTGTAATGAGAGCTAAATTTTATTAGTTTATTTTCTTTATTTATATCTTAGTCAAATAGTATATTAAAAATGAACAAAATTTGTCTTATTTCTCTTATTGAATAGTTTAAACATAATTATTGCTTACTCGTTCTCTTTATCAATTAAAAATCAACCTCACATAACATTGCACTCCAAACAATGACACGAGACAATTTGGTTAAGTGGCCAACATCATTGCTACGAGTATCACTTACTCAACTCTTGTTTATCCAAACTGTATAAACACCAAATGTGTTGTCTTGATGCCAACAAAAGCGGAACAGTGCAAACTTTATCATAATCGTAGTTACACATAGTTAAAGCAACAAAGTATGACAATCTTAATCTAATCTTTCTAATATTATTTAATAATCTAATATGAATTATACTTATTGTAGGTAGAGATATTACTAATTTTAAAAAGTCATGGATATATATAAGATAAGGAATATTAGTGAGTGCACAGGCATCACCACTTGACTGTCGAACAACTTTCGCCTGGCTTATGAATATAGAGGTTAAAAGAACCACCGGCTATACTGAAAAGGAAGATTTGTAGGGTGCTATGAAGTCATCATTCAGAGACGATGTTGAGATCACAGACTGAATTGTATTGTGACAGGCATTCTTTTCACCTAGACAAGGACAACATTAAATATTTATTCGAGCCTTTTTCTTTTTCTAAATATAAAGTTATCTTTTTAAAATTTGATATCAGACTATGATTGTATGTACTATGTGAGATTAGGATTAAGTACTATTTATTTAAAAAGACATTTAATATAATAATGTCCATAGTCCTTAAATGTTAATAAACGTGTAATAGTCATAGGAATAACCGTCTCCTTTCCATTTAGCGCAATGAATCAGAATTATATTAAGCGCTGCAAGACAAAATTATTGATTCGACGTCGCTCGTAAATAAATGCAAAGTATTTCGTGATTTATTACACCTTTTGTTGTCTGAAAGTTCCAATACCAGCAATGGAAAGCAGCGAGCCAAACCGATTTATATCGTCGCACGGACCTCACGATCCGTGGGAATTCTCGCAGATAAAGTGGAAGAGTCGCAGATGTACGCGATTTAATCTGCTTCATTAGCCTTCAGGGCTTCAAAGAAATGTTCAAGTTACTAAAAGCGCAACAAAAGATTCTCCTTTCCATTTAAAATGCATCTAATCTTCAATATCTAATAACCACGATCGAATAGATGCTATAAGGCTTCGTATCTCCAATCGCAGGAGGCGTTATAGACTGTAGAGAAAGTAATGATCAGCACCATTCATCACGACGACTGCACCCCACACGAAGTTTATCTATTTTAATGACAATATAATGACTAAGTAATTCTTTTAAATCTGACCATCCAAAGGTTGAAGATGAAACGAGTATTTCTACCGGAATTGCGGTGATAAGCATGAGTCAACTCACACGTATCCGTTAAGGTTAGAATAAAGGATTACGTCAGATATTAATGAGCGTGGACGTAAAAGTCAACAATTTAAATGAGTCGATAAAGGTAAGCGGATGAGTTTCTTGATTTTTGTATAGGATAGGATTGATGTGCAAGAATTAAATTAGTAGATAAGTTGCCTTAAATACATAAAGCGTTTGAAAAATGTTTCAAAATAATAAAGTGCGACGTTGAAGATTCGTCAAGAAAGCGACCGCCTCGACTTGCCCGCCCACGCACGTACCACTTTCCAAATTCCTCGTGTAAGCGTTGCAATCACCTATGTGCGTGTCATGCGACAACGGCCCTAGTAATTTATTGTATGGAAAAGTTTTTTCAACAAAAAATTTGTAGTAATACAACTGAATTTATGACTGAACTGTTTATGTTAACTGGTTTATGGAGTCTTATTGTAATTTGTATAACAGTTCCCTCACACTATATTACCTATGTTAATTAAATACTGGCTTTTTGGATTCAAAATTTTGATTAAAGAATTATTTCTGAGGAATGATTTAAATTTGCACTTTTCAATTTCTTTTTTTTTTCAATGTACCTATTAACAAATGCACTTCAAAACTCTTAAACGTGGAAACGTGTAATTGTTAAAAGAGCCTAAGTTTCAGTATTGTACTCTTTTTCTTATGTTGGTGTTCAATAAAATGTCTATATATTTAAGCAAACTAAGTAATCATTCCATAACATAAGTTTTTATTTTGCATAAACGTTGTTAAAATAGTAAATGTTGCGACTTCTATGGAACTAACGGGAACTACCCGACAAAAGTAGTTACTCGAAGCGATGCACAGTCCGAAACTAGTACATGAATATTCAGGGGTAGTACAGCGGCCGGGTGGTTTGGCAATAACTGTTAACTCGTGCCATATTGTGCTGCTCCGAATTATCCTACTCCCTGCGGCGATCGTTTCCCGCCTTCACCCGTCAAGACTCTCGGATAGAGTTGTACAACCTTTTAAAAGGGGACCATAATAATAAAGTTTCAAAGTGTGCATTTACAGTAAACAGCTTCAGAATTACGGTAAACTTTGAGTAGCCACTCGATCAGCTGGTAGTTCACATTAGCGTAAAGTCCACGTTTGTTTACGTTGATGAAGGTTGCATAGAATTGCGAGGCCTCCAGTATACGCGCGGGTCTGCGCTCGCGCACGCGTCTCGGTGGCGCCAACTCGGACTCTTGCGCAACATTCTATACGCCGTATTTACGAGCCGTCTCGATCAAATAAGTCCCATTCGAAGACACTCATAATATTGCTTTTACTAACATGTGTCGGCCATAATACAATACACCTTAGATAATCAAAATGAAGTTACAATGTTTAGTATTACTTCTCTTCTGCTATACGGTTATTCATGGACAATTCCTTATAAGGGGGATTGTTAAGAAGCGAGATACATTTCACCGCAAGAAAAACACAAATGGCCCCAAATGTGTTTTAAACGAGACGATAACTAATGACTACGAGATTCTGTCGTCCGCTGTGTCTGAATCTAAATACATTTTCACGGCTAGAGTCCTCAACGTGAGGAAGGTAAAACGAGGCAGCAAGCCGAACGTAAAAATATTTATGTCTTACAAATTGTATATCCGGCGAATGATGAAAGGAAATGTGGAGGAACTGAAGAGGCATGTCTTTTTAGGCGATGAACGGACCCTGAATGGGGCGATTGTGTTTGTGAACTGGCTACGGACGAACCAGTGCGCTTATAAACTCTATAGGCATTCCTCGGGTATATTTTTGAGCGACGGTTTTTACGAAAGTTTCAAAGGTGGGAAGGTGCCACGACTTCGATTGTTGAACGAGCCACTTCCACTGTCACTTTATGATTTGGACAGAGTGAATGCCGCCTTGAAAGGTAAATGTTTACTGTCATTTGAGGTGTCGGCGTGCATGCGCGGAGTGCACATACGTTATAAAAGTTATGTGCGTTTATTATTAAGTCCTACGAGTCCCTTCAATAATGTTTTTATTTGTTCACGTTTTAACGCTTTACGCCCCGATAAAGTTTATTGTTTTTGATGTTGCGTCATTTAGCAGGTTGAAAATGAATGTTCCGTTATTTAGCGAGTAGGTACGTTGGTAAGTAGACAAATACTTGTTCTGTTGAGGATTACCGCCATCACGGGATATCGGTGTTGGGGGTCGCGAGTAGAATCCTTTACGACCAATAAAAATCAACAAAAGTTATTAGAAACCTCTTCATGTTATTTAGCGGCAAAATGAAGGTTTATTAACACAAATAAAGGAGATTTCCTTGTATTATGAAATTTAAGTACCTACCTATTACATACACCATCGTATAGTTTTTAACCGCCTTTTAAATATTAACCTGCTTATTGAATTATCATATCACTTATCTATATTAATAAATAAGTACCTTAGTATCTACGTAAGTTTTTGGTTAGTCTTCTACCGACTCTTAAACCGAATAAAATCAATTTAGCGCCATTTTACCATGCTGGCTACCGATATTTGAAGACAAATCAAAGTTAAAAATAAATATAAAAATATATAATACAAATGATTACACAAAAATAAAGTGCATACTGCATAGTGAATATTATAAAATTTCCATTTCCTACTATATACTTATCTATTACTGTATACGAATACTTACCTTAAACAAAACATAGAATCGAGTGGGCGATTCGCCGCGGTTAGTGCGCCCTATAATTTACCTCATCGAGCTCTTTAACAATCGTACCTCCTACTGTCAGCTCTTAATGACCGTAATTTGAATATTTTGCAACACTCCTCACAACCTTTTAGCCTCTTCATGGAATCTTATTAAATTCAACGTGAAGTTACAACAACGTATGAAACGATGTATTTAAATAACAATTTTACTAAAAATACGAATTTTTTTGCTATTAAAATTGAAATATAATTTCTTTGCAATAATTTATGACGTTATCACGATAGCCTTAATATTTTAAACACTAGAAATTACAAATAGAATGCTTGATTTCTTAATTGCTTTTATCAAACTTGCAAGGTAGCAAAAATAAAAAAATATTGGCCTAATGAATCCATGGTGCTACTTATATTAACGAGTAGGTCCTATCTAAAGAAATCGGAAGGTAAAGTAAGAAACTCATACTTAGCTGTTTATAGTGTAACATTCACTTCTGACCTTAAAATATTATGTTACCTTTATATAAATTTAACATATCAAACTATTTAAAATAATTATTGGTATTTTAAGCATTGTATCGTAATGAGTATGATTACGATATTGACAATTTCACCAGCCACTAATCGCGTGAAGGTTGAATATTCAACTGTACATTGTATGAAAGCTCTTATGAGCGTAATACGTAAGTAGGTAATAGTGAAACAGTGGTGGAGCCGGATTGTCGGCGATTCGAATGTGAAAAGCGAAAAATCATGTTTGGCATTATTATCACTTTCTCTATATACTCGTAAATGGAACAATATCCCATTTATTGCTTGTTTGTGAGTCAATAATGTCTAACTAACTTACCTATTCCAACTGATTGTTGACATTTCAGGTTACGCGTAGATAGTGCGTAGATGTGACTAAGATAGTAACTTCCAATAAAATAACACACAAGATACATCACAAATCAATAAATCCACCGATCATTACTAATGAGTCATTAGCAATGTAAGTGCTTAAGACCCATCGGTTTGTTTACGACTTGTACTGAGAGACGTTTTAATCTATTTACTGGTATAAATTAAATCTGAACGATGTTGAGTTGTCGCACTGGAATTGTTAGTTTTCTCTGAGCGTTTCCGCTCGTGAAGTGACCACGGACTTGCTAAGTACTTAGTTCAGAGTTTTCTCGCCGTCTTTAATGCCGAAGTTCTTCATTGGTTTGAGATTGAAGAAAATATAATTGTGTTTTAACTACTGTTCTTGTTTCAATCGTGCTTTTATTACATTGAGAGCTTCTGGTTTGAGTAATAATTTTATTATGCACCAAAATTTACGTCAGCTCCTTGGAAATCTAAATTTTTACACTATACAACAAATAAATTGATATTGTTCTTTGATAATGTTATGTAATATATCTTTGTGATGTATTTACTGCTTTCCAGCAATATAATTTCAAATCTGGCGCAACGAAACCAGCATGCCTGAGAGTTCTCCATAGCATTCTCTATGGCCTAAACCTTTCTCATATAGGTAGAATAACGGCTAGGCACCGTTATTCTATATGAAAAATAAATAAGTTTCTACAATGGAAGCATTCTAACTTTTCTACATATATGAAGCCTCAAGAACTAGACTTTACTAGTAAAAGTTTAATGATTAAATCAGAGATAATATACTATTCTTAAGGCAGTTTATTTTAGGTGTATCTGCTCTTTTAAGTCTATTACCGATGTTTTAGAAACCGTTTCGTGCTGTTTCTCTACCTACGAGTGTAATTTTAGCTCTACAAAGGACTCTAATTACTCCCCCAGGTAAGTCATTACACGATATTGATACATATTAGGTCTCAGGCTAAATACAGTAATTACTGTTCGACTTGTCTTGGTCTTCAAGTAAATATAGACCAAGATAGCATAGACATAAAAATGAAAATTGTATAAACTTTTTTTCACTGAGGTGGTTTCAATTAATCCGCTGACAGCAATCTGCTTGATTCAGGTTTGATCGGTCTATAAAGTAGCCACGATTATAACAGTTTCATTGCTTCTGTTTTTATGGGATTCTTTTAATTTTATCTTGCTTATTGCTTAAAACTAATTGCAAAAACATCTATGGGAAGTTGACATAAAAGATAAATATAATTTTGAATAAAATGGAATATTGGAAATGATTTTTTCTTAAAATATTAATTCAGGATGAAATAATTACAAATATATAATTATAGGTAATAAATAGTTAAAAGTTAAAAATATTTATAATCTTGAACAAATTAATAGAAATAAATTTTATATTATCAATTACAGTTTTAGAACTTTATTATTATCTTTAACTCAAGTGATGTATTTTGGGTTGGTAAGTATTATAATAGCTGTACAATCTTTTCCAAGAACTCCTTCTATGTTTATGTTTACAGTTTTGACATCGGTTTTTTCGGCAGTAAATCCCTCAACTTTCGCCGCAAAATCTTGCCGCTGGGAGTCTTTGGTATTTCTTTCAAAAATATTACGCCTCCTGATAGCCGTTTCCACGGTGACACCTGAAATATACGAGAATTTCCCCGTTGATATATACCCTAGATTATTTATTAGCTCCAGATTTCAAGGTTTAAAATAATAAATAGATACTTAATATTTTCCAAATGACTCTACATTTATTTTGGAAAACAGCAGATGCATTATCAATTTACTGTAATTTGATTTTGAATACTATCTCGAAAATTTAGAGAAGTACTACGACGTCTAATACTCATAGGCCTGCTCTAAGAGTGACAGTGTGCGCGCAAGTGCTAGTCAGTCGCCGTCTAAGGTGCGTAAGTGATGATACGAGGAGGCGATTGCCAAGACTTGACGTGTCACTCACAGAAAAGTTTATCGTTATGCCTCCCTTTTGCTCAAATACCTCAGTCGGTGACTATTATTTGCGCGCATATTATACCATAGTAATTTACGTATAGTGTACGTTAGTATGACGTAATCATATAATGTAATACCTTACCTTGGATGCCACAAATTCAACTATTTCTGTCTCTGTAACGTGAGCATTCGGTTGTTTTACGATGAAAGCTGTCGGCAGCTCGCCGGCTACGGGGTCAGGAGCTCCGATTACGCCCACATCTTTAACAGCTGGATGCTGCAACAAGAGTGCTTCTAGCTCGGACGGTGCCACCTGTAATTTCATGTAAAAGTTTTTAGTTTGTTAACTAAAACTTTCGCTCTATTAACAAAATTGTTACAAAGGATAAATTATTTTCTTCGGTCTTTACCATGGTATCTATGGCCACTTTTCTCATCTTTTCAAAAATGATGCTTATGATATTTTTTTTTTTTTTTTCTAAATTAATCCTAATAGGACAAATTAATAAAGCAATTTTTTATTTGGCAATCAATCACCATTCGAGGATTTTTGTTTTTTATTTTAAAATTTCAAATTCATTTTTCATAAATTCATTTCATTAATAAGAAAACTATTGTTATCAAGCAAAGCTCTTAAAGTGTGTTTGATCGTTTAATTGAATTTTTCTATGCCTTTGGAATGCACTTTGAATAACTATTAAGAGGACTTTAACCCCGCTTTAAATTTAGTTATGTCGTGCCGTTATCATAGTCGATGTATTGAAGTGGTTCAGGGACTGTGAGATATTTCGGCCGTTGTAGCTCAGTGCCACTCGTAAACGTAATAATGTTCCAAATTGAGCAACTTATGCAGATCAGAGTATGTTAACGCAATGTCTCAAAATTAGCCTTTTTAATGGTATTAACAATCCTTTTTAAAATTTCAGTCTGTCTGTCTGTATGTCTGTTTGTTCGGAATAATCTTTAGAACGGCTTCACTAATTGCAATGGTTCTTCCCTTACAAAAGAGGAGTTTGTATAGCTATATCCTGCGCCTATACTATAACAGATATTGTTATGGGATACTCACTTGCCAAGCATTATATTTAATAAGTTCTTTCAACCTATCAACTACGTAGAAGTAGCCTTCTTTATCATAATACGCGATATCTCCTGTTTTGTAGAACCCATCTTCGTCGGTGTCATCACTTAGATTCTTTCCTATATAGCCTTGGAATAAAGCCAGTCCTTTTACACATACCTCCCCGGGCTCACCAGGTCCTAACGTTTTTCTGGATTCAACATCGACAACCTTAAATCAATGACTTATGTATTTTTCGTTTAGACAATTTTATTTACTGTCCAAAAGTGAAGACATAATTATTCATAAATTAGGTATACGAAAAATTAGAACAAAATAATCATGAAATTGTATTTAAAATACCTTGATTACGATTCCAGCTACAATTTGTCCAACACTGCCTTCCTTAGGAGCGTGATCACATTCCTGGGTTAAAGCTCCGGCGGTCTCTGTCATTCCATAACCTTGTAACACGTGTCTTATATTAGGAAACCTAGAAAATATATTTACCTGTAACTTAGGTGTCTTAACTTATTAAATTTTATTTCACGTAGGTATCTCGAAAACAGTTGTAAATATTTTGATTCAAATGTTTTGGTAATGGCATGGTATAAAAATAATATTTTTATAATTCAATACTATGTTAAATTTGTTTTTGAATTTCTATTTTTCAGGTAGTGTTGAGACGATTTACGAAAACTGTAAATGTCTCCATAACAAAGAGTCAAATTGTAGACAAGTCCAGAAAGTAAACAAGAATTATAGCTGTGATACTAAATAACAATATTATGTCGAAATCTTAAGAGAAAAGTAATCTAATCCGCCATAATTTAAGTCGTTACCTGTTTTTGAGTTGATTTATCACGCTCGGGTTTAGAGGGGCACCTCCGCTGTAAATTAGCTCCACTGAACTAATATCATATTCCCTTACAATAGTTGATTTACACAGCATCACGAGCAATGGCGGGGGAACCAATAGTATTCCAATCTATAAAAGTATATGAGCTGTTATGTGATTTGTGTTTAGCTGTCGGTGATAAAATTTCCCCACGTATAAATTAATGAGACTGCAAGCAATTTGTTTGTTATAGTTAGAAAATTAAGAAGGCTTTCCTTTATCACGGCTTCACTCGTGATAAATTCATTTTTTTCTGGATAAAATTGAGGATGATCTCGCCACAAGTTCGTACCATAATAAACTCCTCACAATACTGACATGCTATTTCGGCCATGTTTTTTGTATCGGTGTGTTTCTTTCGATTGCTCTGTGTTTGATTTTGCGGTAGCATTAACACGATGTGGCTTTTATACAGCTCCATTAAATTTTCTTTAATATTATAAGAAATAAAAATGTTACCTTATGTTTTTCGATGGTTTGAATGTAAAGTCGTTCATCAAATCTCGGCAGGAAAACTACAGTCCTTCCTTTTGTAACTTCGTCCATAGTAGTAATAATGCCCATACAACTCGACCATGGGGCTATGGTTAGAAGCATTTTAGTTGATCTTGTGAATCTGTACAAGGTTATGTGAAGCGTGATCAGAAATATGATGTTAGTATAAATAAATAGATAGACTGCTATACTCTTTATTATGTAAACAAAAGAAAGAAATTACATGAAAATAATATATACGCACGAAATTGTAGTTATGTAGTTAGAAAATGTGTAGGATAAACATTTCTATAGGAAAGAATTCTTAGAAGATTTCTTTAATTCTTATATTTCATTGCATGACACGCAGTTAGCTAATATATTTCCTTGGAAAGCAATAATGTATGAGGATGGACCTTACCTATAGGTTTAATATAAGTCTATTCACACGTTATAAAGCGAGTGGGATGAGGTTAACAAGAAAGATGGATGCCGCAGGGCATTTTACTTTTAAGCTACGAGTACGTATAAGAAATGTGAATGCAAATCGTTTCATGCAAGCTATAGGAAAGTCTACTAAATAGGTTGCAGGCGTAATAAAACACTGTAATTAAATTGTAGCTGTCCAATGTAAATGTATGGGAAAATAAATATTTTTTCGGCAAGTAAAATTTGGAATATAAAGTTCTAGAATTTAATAAGAAATATGTTTCTTTCATCAACTCATCTACCAATAAGATAGGATCATTGTCGCGACTACCTATGCACTGTTTAGTGCTTAAGTCCCTCAAAGTTAAGAAGAGCTTAAAAAGCATAGAAAATATTTCACAAGCCACCATTAAAACTTGTTCGTAACGACGTATCATTAAGGTTGTGCTGAATCTGCGTCTGTTAATGAAGAGAACGGTGATGACTATGTATGTACCAAGACTTATCAAAAGGGCTTTCCGGGATCACAAGCGACTAGAGTGGGAGTTTAAATCAATAATATAATGTAGGAAGGAGTCTGAGTAATTGCAGTGTGACTCAGGATGAGCCCGTAACAGGCGTCGCGTGCAAAGGATATAACACCCATAACAGGGGTCCTCCTACTGTCCTGAGACAGGCCAACTTTCATGTTATTCAACTAAAAAAGGTACAAAGTCATTAAAAACGCTTACTAATATTAACAACTTACAATGGTTGCGTACTAGCAACTATGAGATTAATGTGGCTTAGTTTTGCACCTTTCGCTGCCCCCGTTGTTCCCGAGGAGTAGAGGATTAAAGCATTTCGGTTTTGACCTAGAAAATAGTAGAAGACGTAAGTATCTAACATAGAGCTGAAATGAATGTTTCATATACAAGTATTTGTTTAATCATTCAAATATATAAGAGAGAGAACTGTAAAGAATCACACTAATATGGTTTTGAATTTCTATCAGTCAATGGAAGGTTAGTAATCTGACTTTGGACCATTGTTTAGTGGTTTTAGTACAAAAGTGAGTAAATCTTGTACTTGTGTTATAATTTTGTAACGTTTTCAATCGTGTCGTAATTGGTACCTAGATTTGTTAAGTAAGTTATAAGGAATAAATGATGTAAAAAGACTATGCAATCTTTCCTAATTTCGTAGTAGTAAATAGCGAACAATATGTTAATAAGTTTCCACAAGGATCTCTGCTATTTGACTTAATTGGTGGAATACGTAACTCGTAGAAAATATCCTAAGGCGGTGTGTAAACGTTTGCGTAATGTGTCGCATGCAGGATTATAGTAAATATTTCTTTTTCATTATTATAATTTGTATTAAATCAACCACAGCATCAGCCGTATGAATGATACAAGGTCATTGGAACCCTTTGCGTTGCACGTGTGTGCGTTGCGTGCGTGTGTGTACAGGTGCAAAAACTTCCAGGGGTTGCCAGTTAACAAGTATTTGGTGTATGTAATTGAAAACTACAGGTTCTCAGTTGAAGACACAAGCAACATTAATACATTTTCAAATAATTGTACGACGCTGCGCACACAGCAGCTACGGATTTTTGTGGTGTGCTGTGTCGGTAACAGACAATCGACTACTACCATAGATAATAATACACTGTATACTGGTAACTACTACTGTCTTTGCCACTACTGAGCCCAGCAACTTGACGACCCGTGTGGTGTAGTGGTTACCACGCCAGTCCACCATTCGAAGAGACCCGGGTTCGATCCCCGGCGGAGCAGAAATTTAAATGATGAATTTAGATTTCTGTTCCCGGTCTGGGTGCTTGTGTATTTATCTTTGTGTGTGTCCACGACACAGGGAATCCTAGTGTGTAGAGGCTGTGAGTGTGAAACGTTATTCATTTATTTAACTATAGTTTCGTGTGACTGTGTGTTATGTCGGTAACACGTGTGTGTAGTGCCTAAGTAGTGGCAATAAAGGGGCTAACTCTCTTAAAGACGGATCAAACGCTCTAAATTGGGACACTTTATGAACTTTGTGGATAACTAGTTTCAGCTTCATATAATAGCATTAAATGTTATAATCTTGATAATAAACTTTCATACCTTTAAAATTTGGACCTTGGAACTTGGAAATCTCTGTATGTTTTTGTGAAAAGTCTTTGTAAAACAATACTCCGCTGTCAGCAACGATGTTATCGAATAAAATAAACTTTTCTATTATGTTCACTTCCTTCATGTGTTTATAGTTCTTCTTATACACAGCTTCGGATACGAATATGTATTTCGGCTTGGAAACATGAAGCGCGTGTACAATTTCATCTAAAACAATCAGAAGCTATTTATCAGTAATTTATAATTAATTTGGAAATAATTACAGTTTGTGCACTAACTAATAGCTTGATTTGATATCCTAAAAACACTTTATTTTGATATTTATATATCAAATAGTGGATGTCGGGGACTTTTTATTTGAGGCAACCATCTCAGTCCTAATGAGTAGTAACGCTTCTATGGATCTCAGACAGGACTTGTCTCATGTTTAAGGTTTAACGAGAATGTCCATGAATCGCAGTGACCACTTGACATCAGAAGGCCTGTGAAGTTTTATTTCAGCCACTCCAAAGAAGGCTTTTATTGAACTACCCTTTGTATCACGGGGTGGGGTGGCATGTGAAAATTTAAGCTGATTTTATTTGGGTATAACATGTGACTCGTAACTACAGCTAGTTAGATGCAATAGAACATTGTGTAATTATGACTATCGTGTAGGAATTCAAATTTATATATTACCTTTGCTGTAAGAGTTATTGAGAAAAGTAACTACTCCTTCGGTACAGAACACAGCAATTGCAGTAATTAAGAACTCGATTCTGTTCTCGCTTGAAATGGCCACAACGTCGCCACTCTTCACGCCCAGTTGCGATAGCGACGTAGCAATGTTTACCACTTTTTGGGCCATCTCACCGAAAGTTATTTGGTCTCCCTTCGCTGCATTGATCTTTAAAAAAACCAACCTTTTTTAACCACTTTTCGCGAAATCACTCGTAGTTGTAAAAGGACTTACTCGTGATAGGCCCTATTCTGAACTTGCCCTACTCCTAAAAGGACCTATTCATCAAAAGCCCTATTTTGAAAATGACGTAAACGTAAAATGACCTTGTATAATAGGATTGGACTTATTCTGAAAATGACCTGATCGGGAAATACGAAGACTACCAGATGTAAGTGATCACAGCAATCCACGCACACCTCATCAAACCTCAAATAGATCATCTATTTCAGGTCGTAAGTACCATTTCTAGGTGCGAGTTTTGTGTAAGAGCTGAAAAAAGTTTTAATCTTAAAATATATCACCAAACCAAGGCCAACAATTTGTTTGCCTAATAAACAATATTTTTTCTTACTCTGTTCTTCATATAAAAACCAAGAAACTCAACAATTTAATATAATAGAAGTCAAGCGGTTTTCTAAAACAACAACAACAGTAACATGAGACTTACTAGGGATATTTTATTCTTAAAGTTAAGAATTTTTTCCAAGACAAATCTTCCATAGCACAAATGGTCGGGCAACGCAAAGTTATGGTCACCGTACAAAATTAGGGAATCTTGGCTCATTTCGCGCAATTATACTCGTACATACGAGTAGTTACAGACTAGTGATTATAACGAAACACACACACTGACTGACGTGTCAATGATAAAGCAATAACAAGACATCCACAAAGGCTATCATTATCTCAAAGTATTATCTAAATCAAGGTTATATTATTTTATTCAGAATTTTAGGCAATTCACTTGGGTACGTCCAATTTAAAATACTGTACCTACTTTATCTCTAATGATAAGTATTATGGGGGTTAGGGGGGTTATGGGGGTCTATCTATACTGAATGTATATACGTATAGGCGTATAAGAGGTCTATTTGAACCGAAAGCATGTCCCTTACACGTATTCACCCTCACGATGGGTTACATGGTAAAAAATGCCAATAGGCTTTATGTCAGCCCTTTGTTAATCTTTAGCAATGATATATTTTTTTACGTTAAATTAAAGATATGTTTTTATATAAATTTTAGGGATGGTTTGAACTAATAGGCTCTTCCCTAAAACGACTTTGGACACCGTAGACTATTAAGAAATATAATTCTAGCACTACAGATTTGTTGCTTAGTCAGTGTTCTCTTTTTAAGTTTTTTTATCACTTCGCTAAAAGATAAACATTTCTTGTATCTTATCATGTCACTGTATCTGCGTTTATACATCTTATATTTTAATGAAACGTATCGTACGACCAGCAGGCTTACCTTATCAATTTTTTGTAACAATTTAGGTATAATGTTTTATATTCAGTATTCATTTTATTGTTTACAATAAATGATACGTATGAAATACTGTTAAATGGAAAATGGTTTTTAATGTAGAGTTGCAATAACTGATTATACCTGCTGTACAGTTTTGTGCTGTAATGTTCTCTGTCAATTAAATTATTTTAAACTGAAATGTTACAATGAAATAGTTGCAGATTTTTTGAATTTATTTTGGAGTCTATGCTATTTTTCTGTGTGTAATTTAAATAGGGCACAGACTCCAATATAAATTCTTAAAGTCAGTTACAATTTCAATTATTACTTACTTTTTTTAAGCTTAAAGTTTTCATTTTGGCTTAAAATAATTTTATATCACTGATTTTTATTTATTGTGTGTCTTCAAATATTTGTATTCAGTGTATAGTATTTCACTGAGTATTATAAACAGTTCACAAAGAACACAACACAATGCTTCATCTCCACGCTGTTCACATAAGATTGTAAATTGTGCCATAAATGTGGTCAGTTGACTATTCATAGTACTCCTGTCATGGGTTGTGCTCACAGAAAACAATATTAAATAGAAATATCCTACCTAACACACACTAGAAAGGACACAATTGTGATTGAACTGTCGCACTAGAGGCAGATATTACTCGTATGTATAAAATTGATTACACTATAAACTAGAATATATTGGGATCTTATAAACTTTAATTGTTACCTCGTACTTAGGTACATTGAACAAAGACAAAAAAGAAAATGTTAAAATTAAAAAATGTTAAAAATAATTAATAATTTAATTGTTAATGTTATTTTTTGTTTAAATTTTATCGAAACTAAGCTGTCGATAGCTTAACGAATAATGTAAACTTCTAGATTGTAAACCATTGTAAATCAAAACCTACTTTGGTTTTAGCAAATATGTGCAATCCTACGAGGCCTACAACCTACAACACGTTACGCTAGCCAAACCTACGTAAGATTTCTACTCGATAACTGTTCTATGGTTGCGTTAACTTATTCCATGGATAGAGCTAGTAGGTAAACGTAATTTGTAAGTACGCTTGCGCCCGAACCGGCTCACCCACGCGCGATCCCTCTGTGTCTTCTCACGGCGACTCGATGTGACTCATAGACTCATGGGCCACATAATTTTGTGCCATAATCGTATCGATAAGTTATTAGCACAGATTGTTCTAGTTTATGTAGCGTGAGGTTACTTGTACCCACGAAATACGATATATTAACAGGTTGTAAGTTATGTTGTAGATAAAATCCTGTAATCATTATTCTGTATCATGTTATAAATAAAACTGGGTATAATAAATAAAAATAGTGTTACATCATATATTTTAAATGAATGTATTTTATACTGAAAATGCCCGAGAAACAGTCTAAGAGTTTACTAAAGGTATATTTTTTTATTTTTGATAAAATTAACCCAAATACCATGTCAAAGTAATGTTAATATCTATCAACCACAACGTGGTCAGCAGGGTGAACTATGGTCTAAACTCTAAACCGACGGGTGAGAGGGTAAAGTAAAGTGATGGGTTGATGACTGAAAAATTACTAGGAGCAAAATTTAATTTCTTTTTTACATTTAAGTATTTAAGCTAGTTCTATATTTTTTCTGCAGTTTTAAGTGTAATAAACACTCAAGTCACATTAAATATTCGTTTACGTTGTTGGTAACACTTTCCGCAGTTCTTACTTGAAAATTATTTCTCACAGATGTCTAGAAAATTGCAAAATGGGTAGTATCTGTGTTTGTATCTGTATTAAAATACATAACAGTCATCTACATTGACATTATTATCCATAATGAGGCTTTGAAGGACCGTGAGTTGTTGCGAATAGCTTGTATCTAACTGCAAGGGAGTATTTACATTTACCAAACTCAAATCGCTATTAACGGGGCAAATATTGCAATCTTCCTTAATTTATTTCTGATTTAGTATATAATACACGTAACAAAAGGGACAAAAAAATACATACATATATTTTTTCCAATTTTGATTTCGTTATTATACCTACTTTTAAGAAATATACATTGTTTTTTTTTATAGTTTCTTCCTTTTATTCTTATCTATTGAACCACCTGTACCTTTTTCTGTACATCCTAAAGGTTATCTCCTAGAATGCTTTTTATCATTAAGCTCGCCTATTGTAACACTTTATACTGATTAAATAAAGAATAAATAAACAAAAACGAATTTGCTATAAAATGAGTCGTCATAAATATCTATATTTAATAATATGTAACTAAAAATTTATGATATTTTATTTAATGAGTAGAATTTATATAACAATAAACAAAAATACAATTATTTTAACTACATTAATTAATTGTTGGCGGTGAACGGTTGCCATGTTTCACTGACTATACTATTGCATTGCGTCTTGTAAATTGTTGTATTGGGTCACCGTTACATTGTTAACCGTGTGGGTTCAATTCCTGGGTCAGTATAACCTAAGTATTAAGTCAGTAAATAATGTTGATGTTCATAGTGATACAGAAATTGTAAGAAAATTAAATAAACGGTGTTAAAATGTATTATTATGTAAAGCTATGTTATTTACATGCTAATGTCTTGAAATACCGGGGACGTTGAAGCAGTGAGATAATAGTAAATCACGATGAGAATTGTGGAATTATAATAAGCTGCACATTGAAACATTGTTTGCAATGAAGCTGCGTAAACTTTAACCGATTCGCTACCTTCACGTGTGAATATTCTCTGAAGTTAAGGTCAGTTCGCGACCATAGTCCCACGTTTACTAATAAAAGACCTCCTGTGGTGTTGGGACCGTTCATGGAAACGTCTGGACCGGTTGCCTTGTTTGGGTTTAACGTCCAGATTCATTAAACTATAAGATGATTGCTCTGTACGGGTCGTCGTAAAGATGAACAATAATTTGTGGGTAGTATCGAAGTAACGAATGATATGAAAATGCGGTTATTTATTTATCGACATTACAATCAACTGCCGATGCTGCATCATTATACGTTCTTTACGGGTTTTGGAATGTTGTAAAATTGTTGAAATTATTTCTAGGCGCGTTGTAATTTTACTCGGTAATATTATGTCTCAAGGCAGATTTATATTTCTTTGATGTGTCATCTGAGACCAATAATAAAGGTGTCACGTTGTGCGAGAAACTTATCGGTTTCTTACATTTAGAACGGCACTATTTTAATTGCACGCTTTTAGTTAAACGCCGTCAATACGAGTATTAGTAGATACCTAATGCTATACAACACAAAATTGCGCATTGAGTACCATACTAAATGTATGAAACAGTTTACTTTTTGTCGCATCACGCCACGACTTGTGAGATAAATGTAAATTTTCCAACTAACGTTTTCAGAAGAGCAAAGTAGGTATCTAATGTAAAAAAGAAAACTAAATATACGAGTAGGTTCAAAATGTTAGTACATACATACATAATCGACAGATCTATGTGTTTATTGATTAGCCGTATCTTCAATAATATTGAATTGAATAAAACTGATCCATAATTATATTTCATTAGTCTTAAATGTTTAGTATCTAAATATTTTGTAAAACGAAAACACTTACTTAAACAACTATTACATAATTGTTATGACAACGCAAGCAATCGAATTCCTCTAGTATCAATAAATAAGATTATAGATAAATTATAGCAATAAAACGGTGAAGCAGGTATTAGGTATTTACCTATTCGTATTATCGTATCATATTATGCTTGATAATCTCTTATCTTATCTATATTATAATATTATATTTACATCTGAAAAAGAGCCGGTTTCTGTATTTTTTTATGTAAGAATATTGACATTTCAACTTGTTGGCCGCTTTACGTTACGTAGTAGGTATTTCGAATTATAAATTACCTAATAGTTGTACTTAATATTGTACATACTAGTACAACGGTGAAATATTACTGCTACGGACTAACTTGGACTGCCAACTGGTACAAAAATAAAAAAAATCTTATTTTATCGTTAGGATAACTTGTTCAAATTCAAATTTTAATTTTTTTTTTACCATAAGGTACACGTATACACTGGATGAACGTCAAATAATACGGTACATCGGTTTTTGGCGCCTTTTTGGCTAAGATAGGCCGGGAGAAAAAAGCCGGCGGAAAAATGTTCAATGTCAATTAAAAGTTAATTACTTAATAAGGGTCGGTTTAAGGGTACTCATATCCTAAAACTAGGATTCCCTTTGTCGTAGGAGCAATGTACCTACAAGCACAAAGACAGCAAACACCTAGACTGGCAACAGAAATCTAAATTCGTCATTAAAACTTCTGCCCCGAAACTTCCCGAAACCCGAAAACTTCAAACAAATAAACAAAAATCGACAAAGGTTTCCAACTTCTTGTGCAGCATTAATAAGACTGCGGGGGTGTGATACGCATAGCCCCCTCGCCCCGTCGCCTCATACCCCGATTGCCATTTCGAGTTTTCTATACCTATAAAAGACTGCGGTCTATAAGTTGCAGAGACCTTAAGTCTCTGGTCTCTCGATGAACTCCTATCGTATAAGGTAACCTGCATGCAGATTACTTCTTTTCCATAAAAAAACTCCTTATCAACACACATTTAAATAATTAAAGGGTACTTTAACACCCTTTTTAAAAAAATCAACTGCAACTCTACTCAATCTAAGCCAACAGCCCATTGTTTAGACATTTAGTTAACAGCATTACAAATGCGACAATTTGTGTTTAGCGTGCGTTAAGTGGTGAGCCACTTATGGCAATCACACACTCGAGCGTGGATTCTTACGATCAAATAGTAATTACTTCACTTTACAGCCGCCGCGTCCACAGACTTCCAATTGCGGCCATTATTACGTGTCAATAATGATACTGGAAATTAGTGTTCTGTTTGGATTAGCTACACTGTGGGCGAGTACACGTTTAAGCGGTAATGCAACATTTGAGTTTAATTTTGGAATACACTTTTAAACAATAAAAGGATTACACCTATACTGAGAGAAAGATTTTAAAACGCTTTTACTAGCTTCACTTGTAGTTATGTATGTAACAGAATCTTTGAAGGTGATTTACACGTACTTTGAGACGTTTGATTAAATTAAAATTTTGTATTAAAAATAAAAATAAATAAGAAAAAATTTAAATTTTTTTTAATGTTTAAAATATATAATGTGGTTATAAAAAAGTGACTTTCACTTGGCAAGACTGATGAACTGATGATGACTGATATTTACTTTAAATATCTACATTAAAAGAAAACGGTTAATGTAGGTTCTAGAATAAGGTATTTGTAAACTAACTTCAAAACTTAAAAGCAGCAGTCAGGTGCCTGTACTGATAATGTTTATCTACTCATTACTAAACATTTGTATTTAATAGAATTTGTCAGCAAACCTAGACAAACATTGACAGATAGCGGTGAACAACTTTCTAAAGGCACAGACGTGAGTTCTTGAATAATATAACATTATTAGCAGGTCGCCGCTTCGAACCCGAGACTTTGCAAACAGTATGCAGCGGTGGGCGGGTGCTAGCGTGAGAAACAAATAGTGTCACATTCATAGCATCGAAAATTAATATGTAACTATTGAGAGAGGCCAGTGTTAAAGATGCAAGGAAAAATAAACGTAGAAAAAAGCTGGACGGTTACAGTGATAAATGAAAAAAAAATACTGTTAATGATGACATGCACATTAATTCAGTTTTGTGATGTGTGACATTTACACATTTACTTCGGTGGGCTTAAGTTAAACCGGAGATCGAAATCAAACTTCTATAATATACCTGTTAAGTTACAAAAGAACGTTTAACGTTATTGCTTCAACAGTGCTACTAAGCACGGCATAATGGAATTCAATTGTAAGCCTGTACAATAAATATGCTTATATTGGCCCAACAAATTGTAAATCAATTGTTGTAAGCGGTGAAGTTTGCGAAACAAACTCCTACAGTTCTAAACTGACCTATTGACAGTAAATCGTAAAAGATAATACGAAACAATGCCTCTATATAGCGTGGAATGTTGTACTGCAGTTTTATTAGACTCTAATAGTTTCGACCTACGAGGTTCCTTCTGTGATAGATAAATATTATTTTTAAAAAAGAACTTACTAAAATTTTGCGCTCCGGATATTAAGTGATTACTACAGTTCCTAAACATAAAACTAAGAGTATATAACTACGAGTGTCTACAACCTTTATTATGGTTGTGCAACCTCCGGATATGAAAATCGTGTCATTTAAAAAATTTATATTGGCAAATTTTCTATAGCTGAGACATGTGTAGTTAAAAGGGCTCATACCATTACCATTTGCTCATTTACTTGTTTGAACCAACGTACATAAAGATAATGCATGACAATATGCGAATAATGAACATGCTTAAAGCGTTAATGCTTTGTATTAGTGAAAGAATCTTGGTAATTAAATCAGTTTAATACTTAAAGTTAAAGTTAAAGTTTAATACTTAAAGAAGCGCGCATAGCCCCGCTAGTAGTGTCGATCGCAAGCGATCACATTGTTAAGCAACGTCGGGCGCGGTACTCGGATGTGTGACCGCTAGTGGCAAATATCACGCGCGCTTCCGTGCTTCGGAGGGCACGTTAAGCCGTAGGTCCCGGTTGTTATCGATAGATAACAGTCGTTAAACCT
>DWAV01000168.1:0-25765 GCA_018231305.1 Noctuana lactifera
TCATTGTAAATAATATAAATATCTTCCTCTGCCCCCCCCCCCCCGTATCCCTCCATTTTTTTGCACTGCTGAAAATCCACGTTTATTATATCACGAGTTAATTTAGTTGATAAACAAAATATTTTTCACGATATCTTAAGCTTTTGCGAGGAAAAACTAATACTGGTAAGAACAATGTTACAACGGGATCTTCCATTAAGTCTATCAACAACAAAGTTATTGCGTTCTAGAACGGAGGTTGCTATAGAAGGCGAACTATTCAAAACTGTTATTTCTCTATTGGAAATAAGGTGCATATTTGTTAACCAGAAAGCCTTATAGCTCGAGCCGGCATAAAATGCCGGTTTGTTGTTGCGCCTTCTCTTTCTATAGCGAAACGTAGAGATGGCTTATTGATTTGTTTTCATTGCGTCTCTGTTTAGCACGTTGTTCGACATAAGTGCTTTTCGCCGAAGTGACCTTCTCCTTATTTACTTCAAGTAAGCGGCTAGATAAGTTGTTTTGGTATCATCTCGCTCTAGCGGTACAACGAACGAGGAAGATACCTCTATTTTAGATGTATTACGTGTTGCAAAGCGATGATACTTTCATAGGTTTACCGTGTGCTTTGAGAACAAATTTATAAAGCGACTCATTTCCTTGTACAGGTTACCGTTAATGAGATATGTACAGGCCCTGATCTAGTAGTTCTAGTTATTTTACTCTTTCTTAGAAACTGCTAAAACTTCTTTAACACACATTAAACGAATTTTAAGTAAGTAAGTACTTATAATAGTCGGTAATTATACCTAATATAATATATTTATTAACACAACTAGCGGAGGCCGTTTTAGGCCTAACAAAAACTGATAGTGGTATCTATAAAATATAACAAATTCTCCAATATTGTGCAAATTTTTATTTTCAGAGTTCGGAGGCGACTTAAATCGCCAATATTTATATTTTAAGGACAAATATATGTCGGTATAAGATACACATTGGATAACTGTTTACGTGAATCTTAGCTAGGTATATAACTAGTGTTAATCTTTGTTTATTTATTTATAATAATTCTCACACTTAATGCATAAAACGTATGATATAAGTTTTTTACACTTACTTATAGGCACTGCTTATTTTTTCTGCTAAGAAACACGGTAAGTCTTAATTACTCTAGTTGTGTCAGTTCTTGACTTCATTTATTTTTATTTTAAAGTAACAAAATAAATATATTTTGTATAGTACTTAATATATCCTAATACAAAAAATAAAGCAGGTATGCAAAACGTCGCAGCTAAGTGGAGGCCTTGAAATATGTACGTTATTTATGCAGATAGGTATTATAAACATACAACCGACCAGGAAATCTGAATTTTTATGCTTATTAAAAGTTCTACAATCCAAATTGAAATAAAAATAAATGAATCATTTATAATGCATTATTTTAATAAAACTCCTATTCATTACCTAGTCTAGATCTTAAGTCTGTAATATTCACTTATGGAGCGCGTTCTTTTGTTTAATATTTAAACAGAATAATTTTTTTTAAAAAGTATCCATCAAAGGTCCATTGTTACTTGTTACTAAGCAAAATATTGAGTCGTTTTAAAGAAAAAAGTGTGCTCAGAAGAGAGAGCTTTATATTGAAAGACACGGTATGGAAATCACCACAAAAAGTATAAAACGTCTATGCTATGGCATTATACTCGTACCTACTTTAAAAGTGCCGAGCGTGCATTGCACCCCATGATGACAAGGGGGGCTAGGAACGATGCAGGTCACTGAACCGAACCACATCTCTACAAATATCGTAAGGTACACAAAACTTAGAAACTGGGTTCACGGAATGTCTACCTTTTTTATAGTGTATAATATATGATTATGTACTTATTTCAGTTAATTATTTTGCAATTTGACTTAAAGTCAAGTAAATGTTATCTAGAATCCGCATTTAAATACCTTAATTTCTTATCTCAATGTTTCTAATAAGAATGAATCTGTCAAATCACAAAGAGATTTTTAAAAAGTTGAATCCTTACTTGTAACTGCCATATGGGGTGCAGTATATAAGCGCAGGTAGAAACCTAAGGTAAAAACGTATCGAAGTGTCCTACAGGTGGCGGCTAAGATGCGTTGAACCCAGATCCAAAACACTCCCCTCGCAGCCCTCGTCCTCACCCTTCGTTCCCAGCTACGCCACTAAGCATATTATACGTACGTATAGAAAACAAAACGTAAAGTTTACCTCATGTCAAAAAACCCGGTCGCGTTCGACCTTTTTCTCTGAAATCTTTGTACATTGCATCCTTAAATTGGATGACGATAAAATTTATCACATTTTGATTTTTAATAAAATTTAATTATATATTAAGTGCCTTTTTCAGTAATTTAGGTTGTACCTATTTCAGATGTTTATATACTAAAGTCCTTCTACTAATTGTTTTTTATTTGATCCACCCACATTTATGTTAACTTCACTTTTCATGAAGTATTTTTTTCACATTTTCACGTACCTATAAGTAGACCACTTTTTTAAGTAGTTATTGAAATAAGGTAGAAATTATTCCTGTACACTCAGCATTCCCTGCATTTACAATTTCCACAGTCCTATCTAAGAAATGCTTAGTATTTATTTAGTTTAGTTTAGTTGTCTAGCCTAAAATTATATATATTGTAGGACACTGATAGGGTTCTACGGGGTTGGGATCTATTACAGCTTAAAGTATTACTCAATATAAAATTCGAAAACTTTTTAGTAATGTCATGGTCGATCATAACATCAAATAGGTATCAATCTTAAAAATAATGCATCTTGTTGGTTTTATTTAAAAATGTAGAGACTTGTATTATTGACCACAATGGAGATAGGTACATAAGGCATACAATTTTAATTATTGCATCTTTTGAAATAAATGGTGGACCATAAATAGGACGAAAGGCCTTGGAGTGGCGAGGTGGTAAGCAGGAATGATGAATCAGCCGCGTGGGGCAGTCGCCAATCGGTGTAGAGACGCCTCGCTGGTCACCGACCTCGACTGGTTCTGACTTGTTACAATTTCACTTTTTCTTGAAGCAGACGCAAACTGCGCACATCAAACATCTAACTATGTAAGTAATGGCCTGCAATTACTCCGAACAAAACAATGTTAATTATATGGGATTTAATACTCCTCGCCCCCTATTCTAGTTAAATTGGCTCAATGTAAAAGCATTATTTCGCAACTGGCATTGCGATTTCGTTTGGCAGTTATTCAAACGTTTAAAACTACGGAATTTATTGGTCACATTTTGTCCGAAGAATTCGATGTTACACATTTAAAGTAGCATGAAGTTTATTTTACTTGTAAAATGGGGAGTTTGTTGAACCCGCGGGACCACTCATTATCGCGTCTGATGAACTCACTCGCCTGCCATTGTTCCCACTTGATATTCGCTACCGTATAGGTGCGTTTCTAAAAATTGTCAAATCTTCAGGTAATACTGCTTTAATAATTTGTACGTCCGTTTTCGTAAGTACGTCCGAGAGGTCCTTATTCCCCAGTTCGTGAGAGGTTTGCCGTGCAAAGGTCTTCGGACAAAGCCCTTTTTACTCATGGACATAGACCTTTTTGGTTAATCCATTCGACCTTCACGATAAAATTATGAATAATTAAAGAGACGAAATAAATACTTTATTATACCTATTGCAATCTAATCAACATAATATTATACGCTGTGGGCAATCTTTACTCTGTGACTAGAAAGATGTACAAGTATATAGTTTTATGTGTGTAAGGACTGACTTTTTCTTACTTACCTTTGACACCTTTAAATATGTAAACAAATCGTAGAACATTTCAAAAGCTTTAGTCACAGTCGTAGTGCGTTTTAATTTCGAGCAATTTGAAGTGAGTAGCGAGTGATCCTTCGAGATGTAGTATAATGTAAACATTTGAACTGTCAAGAACGGGCAGTGCCCCGACTTTGGTGTCAATGCCCCGTCGATGCCGGTAAAAAAAACCGCATTGCTTCTACCTATCTACTGGCATTACTAAGAGACTTAGTATGTATGTAAGAATATAAAATTTATCGGAAAATTCTTAATGGTGAGATTGGTGTACAATAGACAATAGTCTGTGGATAGTGGCTATATAGTTATTTACGACATTCAAATTATAAGCGCTGAAGAAGTTTGTGTAAATTTTCTTTGTTTATTTATATAGGAGAATTTTTCATTGATACATTTTTCTCGACTAAAACCATTTGTTAATAGGTGGCCTTTGATTGAACAATATTTTATGTACCACCCACTGACATGTCGTGTCGCACGCAACACTTCCTTTGTTTTATTAATTGTGCAAGTTAGTAGAAGTAATTGCCTAATGTGGTCACAGCAGCATAATGACCATAACCGCAACTGCTGTATCTGCCAAATGCAACCAATAAGAAATTGTTTTTTGGCGTTAGAGTATCAAAAATATATTATGTGTTTAACACGCTTTTATTAGCTTGTCGTGTCTATCAGTGACCAGTGCATAATCTATCAGTGTAAGAAAATCATTTAACGTTATTTTCTTCAATTTCTGGCTTCTTATCAAAAACCAATGGCAATACAATAAAGTGCTATGTATGTATATTGGAGGTTATCTGATGGGGGAGTAAAAAAGTGGATAGTGAAACTCTTCAGTGATTACTAGTAAACCCCTCGAGTTTCGGCTCATACGATTGGTCTTGGAAAGTCCAATTTATTGCAATTAGAATAAATATATTAACATTATTTCGAATAAATATATTAACATTATTATGAAGTCGTAAATTTTGACACAAAAAATAAGGAAGTAAAGTCGTATTTTTAGTATTTTAAATTTATAAAGAACCACTAACTTACAAGATGATGAACCTAAAACTAACAAATATGAAGAAGTACTACATTATAATGTGTGCGTCACTGACGTGACAGTCATATCGAACAAAAGGAATGGTACATTTGTATTCCAAAAAATGATAATGTGTCAGGCTACCGATCTACCGATATACACAGGGTTATTAGAACGAGGAGTTGTGGTGTGTGGGGCAATGACCCGTAGAGCGAGACGAAACGACAACAAAACTGAAGTTCGCGCGCATCATTACCAACGACGCCATATTCTTTGTTGCTTATCGTAAACAGGAAATCTATTTTTTTATAGCATTATTGTACGTCACTAATCTTATTTTTACCATTTGACTCTTAACTAATTAAGTACTAATTCACAGCCAATCTAACGCATGCCAATGCCGCCATAGTAACTCAACACAAAGGACTCGATACATACCTAATGCAATCGCTGTATCTAGGACGCTCGTATGGATGTAACCTATTTTCGCGATTGCACAACGCGATCCTACTCACTGCATGCATAGGTACTTGGGCAGTATAGACGGCTATGTAATAGTTACTGACCTAGTTATTCGATCAACAATTATTTATTGAACTATTTGCTTGCACTAGTGACCGCTTGAAAGAATCTAGTTGTAGTGAATGTCAGATTGGGTTGTTCATCAAAAAATACTAAGTTCCTATAGAGTCCAGTACATTTATTCTTTTGCATTAAGATCCGGAACTTCAATATATGTATTTATCGTATTAAATAACATAGTGACATCATGAACTTGATCAGTTACATTATTATTAAGTATAGTGTTTCAATCTCCTAGAAACCAGCAGGCATTATGAATATGAGCTTAGACACTAAGTCTATTAATTAATATGTTACAGATATGACCGCTGAACTGTTTACAAGATGCACACTTCCTTGTAGCTTCTGCTGAGAATTTAAAGTAGATTTCGAAATTGTTTGTTTAAGATTTTCTTTTAATGCATTATAATGATAAAGCAGTTATAGGATAGCCGAAAATATTAGAACTTATGCTTCTAATTACACTGGCTCTGTAAGGCAGAAAAACGCGATGAGGAAAATTTTTGCAAAGCCTCATGATGCCTTTATTTGACTGGCTGCAATTTGGATTATCCTCCTCTTGTATCTAAGAGCAAGCCCATGCCCAGCTGTTGCCGGATTGATTACGAATCATAGTGTTTCACAATCGCCAATGTCATTTGTTAATTTTAATAAAAAATAGGCATAGGATTGCATAGTTGCATATTATTATGGCTAAGAGGCAAAAGAGCAAATTAGTTATCATGTATTTTGTTTAAGACCTTTTTCTTTACAGTTAATTGAGCTGACGTTGCACGGTATACGTACGTATAGACATGTCGAGTGTGTTTGGCCTACATCTGTGACCTACATTGATACTTTATCTTACTTTGCAGGTCTGGTTCCTTTTAACAGACATGTTTTTTAAGAATACTTGTGCATTTTAATCTCACAGTTATATTTTAGGGTTTACCTTTTCAGTTAAAACTTATCGTATGGAACAGCATAGTTTTGTTTTTCATGTCACTTTCGGAACTTTGTACGCAGACTTTCCAGATAGGTAAATTATTATGCAAGTACTTAATAATAGGAGTAAAAAGAAGAAGTTTGTAAGTAAATACGAAAAATATTTAAGATGTCTGTTAACATAAATCTTAAACAACTATATTTGGCTAAGATAAGTTACAATATGACGTCACGTACGTAACATTGTTGTTTTGTATATGAAGCTGATAATAATGTATATACGTTTATTGCCTGAATATACACGTTATCAATATCGGTCATACGTATTAGTTTACTTTTAGCATGATTATGTTAAATATTTGGAATCAATCGCGTTTCCAGCGACAAAGGCGATTTCACGGTGGCACGGGTGACATAGCGACTGACTAGTTACTACACATACTCGTACGATTCTACCGCGTAAAGGGTCAAATCGTGACACTCGTGACGTCATAATCATGTTTGGCGCTTGTACTCACAACTGTGATTGACAATTTCCCTTAATTGCCTACCTAGTCTACTAACTTTACTTGTTTTGTCTTCCTGTGCCACACTGAACTAAAATCATTGATTTCCATTGTCTGAGTACTATAGTGCATTATAGAGGTCAGTAACAAATAAAATACATAAAGAATTTATTATCATAATTATGTTACGCAAATGTCATTACCAATAGATTAGGTATGTTTTTGTTGGCTATAGGTAAGTTTTCGCAATTTTTATTCTGTTAACATTACATACGTACTTACTTATCTACCAATACAGCTATTACTAACGACATTCAAATCAAACATTAATTATCTTTAATGTCTATTAGTTAATTAGTTACAACACAGCGATCGACACTGGTAAATGGGTCAAAGCACAATAAAACAAGTGGAGTGGTAATGAGGCGGGCGCCCATGCGCGCGAAACGTGGAGGGCGTTTGGTGTGTGACCAGTTCTGTTCCGCGGCTGCCATTTAAACTCCTAACTGTTTACCCAGCGTGGAATGATCCGCGCTTCTAGTACCGCAATGTCTTCCGCGTTTTAAATATAGCCCGCGAAGGCCGTGCCTTTATTCGCGCGCGCTCAAATACGACAGCCACGCAATGTAATGTTATATGAACCTTGAAATGGTTTCTAACACCAATCTGACTTTTTTTTTGCGTAAACGTTGCTTGTTTGCTGCCTGATACGGTGAATGAGTGTAAAAACAAAATAACTGCTTACAATTTTTTTTTGAATATTTAGCTTATCATTTTTTATAACAAGTGTAAAGAGGAACATTAGACAACTCGTCTTATCAAGGTTTTGGAGTGAGTCTGCAATTGTTTAAATACGCATTTAGGAAAAAAAATATAAAAATGAGTTTATAGGTAGTCTACAAGTTTACTTCTGATGTAGAGTATGTAGTTATTTCACGTAAGGATCACTTTGTTGGTAGCGTCGCCGCGTCGAACACAGCTTCTCACGTGCATGACATTGATACGCCTTGTCTGTACCATAATTTTCCAAATTGGCGTCCTTATCTCTTTATCTATCGTGTAGTATGTACCTACTAAGGTAATCCTATTAGATAGAAGACGACTGCTTGCCATAGTTACGTGTAGACTTGCGTAACAAATATCAACGTAGATTATTTTTACATAATTATGAAAATTATTCAACTTCCTCCTTTACAATTAAAAAAATCGGAGATTTTTGTACCTACTTGTAATAGTTAAAATCTGTATCATTTGGGTAAAAATACTGCAGTATCAATTGCGTATTAGTAAAATGTGCGTAGGTACAAAATGTACAAATAAAATGTATACCTTGCTATCTTCTACACAATTTTTTTTGCTTCTATTTGTCCCTTAGGACCTAATTTTTCTCTAGGAGAAACTCTCCCTTCGTTTATCCAGTTAAAGTAAATCTGAATACACGGATTACATCATTTCCTTATTTAAATTGAAACTTTTGACAGATTCCTACGACAGTTAATAAAATACGTAACCTGTGAAGAAGTTAAAAAAAATAGTGCCACAACAAATCGCAAATGACTCAGGGCGTTGTATTGTATGCAAAGTTGACAACATTAGTTTTGCGTTTAGCGAGCTGGCAAGGTGAAACGGAAGGATAATAATTGCTGATGTATAAATTCTATCCTTGCTAAAGCTGTGTTGAATAGCGGTTCTAATTATCTTAGTAATTACAACGGCCGTGAGCGTACGCGGAAGTGGCTTGCCGCCGCCTCTCCTGATAACAATTGGCTTATTTTATCAACACGGACCGATAAAGCGACCTTCACTCAAACACGTACATTACATTGGATATGAACAGTCCGTCTTGAAGCACGCACATTATAAGAAACATTTTTGATTTGTAGGCTTAAACGATCTTTTTTGTTAAGGTACCAATAGGTGATTCTAACACGTCCTTAGTTTGGTTTATTATGCATCTGTGTATAAAACTTGTCTATGACATTTGGCGTTAAAAAATTGATGAGTCATATGTCCAATTTTAAGAATAATCGATAATTTAAACTAAAAATAACCCCACAAGAAAATATCGTAGCTTCGTAGCGCCGGGGAGAGGAATTAAATTTGTACCTACTCATTCATCATATTTTATCGTTATCGTATCAGTACCGTACCTACGTACGAGTACCGGCGCTACGAGGCTTGGATAAAATTATTACTACACTCGTACCTACTTACGTTACTAATACTATTTTATAACTTTTGTTGTAGGAGAATTTTTAAATTTAAATTTAATTTCATGTTTTTTAAACTCTAATACCTACTGCATAAAAGATCTATAAACACATCGAATATCATAAATATATTCAGGAACACGAAATTTAACTTGTCATCCGTACCTCCTTACATTTTTCCATTGCGGGTTAAATAAGGGATGATGATGATTTCATGAAACTTCTATGCAGCTTTTATCTATATAGTTATAATTGATTTGCAATATGTATATTATTAATTATTACGACGTAATTACGAACCAATTTAACATAGATAATGAACCATTACATAAAACGGAATGGTCCTATTTTGCTAGCATCATGCGTCAACAAATCTCCGAGCACAGATAGCCCCGTTCGTTCTCGTTTATCTTTGTCTAACCGCAGATAAGTTCCTTGTAATTGTTGTTTCTCGGTTTATTAGCCACGCGAAGTTACACGTGCATTCGCGATAATACGATTCATGCTTTTCCAAAGTCGAGCGCAACGTCGTCACAAGCGTCGTGCGGTCGTGCCGCATGTTGCAATCTCATGGTCTTCTTATTGACGGATACTTAGATAGGGATATTTCCTTATAAACGTATGACTCGCAAGGTAAATTCGTTTACAAGGTTACAATTTTAAAAAGTTAAGGCTGTGCTGATCGTTAAATTTTAAATAACTTTACAATTTAATTGCTGCAAGTGAGACAGTTGAGTGCGTTGCCTTTTTAAGGAGAAACCTTTATAATCACAAGTCATCATTATTGCCTTAAAATTTAATTATGCTATTAGGTAATGGATCCGGACTTTCTAATGTATGGTCCAGCGCTACTTTTTGTTTATGAACCTTATTACTTAATTACTAGGTATGTATTATTATGTACAGCTTATGTGGAAGTTATGATAACAGATAAGCTATAAAATTATAAAAGCCAACTTCACATCACAACACCATCTACACAAGAAGTAAATGGAAAATTTCACTGTAAGTAGGGGTGTCGACTTCTGCTCCACAGATAATTGATTTATTGATTTGCAGCTTTTCTTTGTTGTGTTGCACAAACAGGGTTATGCTGAAGGAGCCGGCCGGGGGCATGTTGTGTTGATTATGCAACGAGTCTCGTTCGGCGGCGTGCGCGTGCGCCGTGATGCAACGCGCCGGCTATTGTTACGCTAGGAGCCGGCGACGTCAACACTTCGTAGGTGGAGCCGCTTATGCTCATGGACTGCGATCAACCATGCACTCTTTCCGTATTGTTTTTTTTAAACACTGAAATCGAATGTGACGACTAACGATAACGCTTGCCTTATCTATTGACGTATACCATACACATGCCCTCGGCCCCGCCGAATCGAATCGCACTACACGAGGAGGCTAATGCAACTATAATTGCGTTTCCCACTAATAGTTGCAGTAGTGGCACTGTTTTCGCCGGCCACTCGTTCTCGGAAAGAAATAATCAAGTGAGGAACGATTACGGTGAGTGGTAGGTTGCGAGTTGGCGACATTACGGATTGAGCGCTGTTATCGTTGTAATGCTGTGTTTCTGTAGAACAAAGGCCGCCTTGGGAGCTAGCTATCTATGCACAATCATGTACATGTTTATAATATACGCGTAATGCGATTGATATTCATTATAGCTAAATTAAAGTGCTGATTTCGCGTTGCACTCGCTGGTTTTATGTATTATGTATGATTCTTATGTAATAATAGTCCTTGATAATAAATTAAGACAGAGCGTTTCCTCATCAATTCACATTTACATACTTACGTAGTTACAAAGCGTAGTACGGATACATGCTCATATTGCATGCAGAAAGCTTGCAAGGCCTCGCTTGGCTATAATAGCTGTGTCCTTATTCAAGGTCTGCCAGCTGGCGTCACTTCTATACTTGTTAATAAGAGATCTACGTATGTATCTATATGTTACGCGACAACAACATAAAATTTATTATAAGTACTAAGTATTATAGATACTAGGTACTGCATTTATTATGCGCTATTTATTACTTAGTCTATTTTAATTGTCAGTAGGTATACGTACGTAGGTATGTCTGGTAAACTAGTATAACTATTGACTAGGTTAATTGGGAATAGTTTTTACTGACGGTATTATTAGCGATCGATGAATATTATTAAAGACGATGACGTAGGCAGTAGTGAGGCGTAGTTCAGTTGTGGCGGAGGTGCGCAGTGGGCAGTGGTCCGTAAGTGGTGCACAGGAACAGGTTCCGCGCACGGATCACATGTGCCGGGGGTCGCCGACCCCGAGGGCGATAATCCGACCAGGGCCGCTGACACTCAAGAAAGATTACACTAATGCTGCCCATCGTCTACTAATCATTTGCGAGCACAGTAGAAAAACGAAGTGGAAAAGTCGGGGTGCGTCTAGGCGATGAGTAAGCATTGTCTTGTTTTTCTGAAGAAACTCTTTTTGACTTAGACCCTACTTCTAAGGCTATAACTCTAAGGATACACTAGTAATTTCTTGATTATCACCAACCATATGAACAGCCATTCATTATCGCAGCTACCATCCTTTTATTGCGTCGCGAGTGTTTTCTGTTTTACTAATTCCCATTAATACGAGTAGAATTCCCATCATACCCAATACTTTGTATTGCGCCGTATGACCTGTCCGAGAGTTGAGTCGCTTCTTTAAGATCTGACTGAGTGATTCCAAGAAATACTTATTTATTTACTCATGTAGCTGATTACGTCACTGATCGGTCGTGAAGCTCGTCAGTTGCCAACGGTGCTCATGTGATAATTCAGCTCGGCGACACCGTGTCTGGGTATGATATTGTGTCATGCTCATGTTGCACCAATAACGATTCAGCTCGCTATGCTTGCTATTTGTGTAGGCGGCTTCATGTTTTGGTTCAGGCTATATTCAGCACACGTTTCATTCAGCTAGTTTTTAGTTTACGTTCTTCTATATCAGATGGAGTGTTTGAAAGTAGTTAAATGTTCGTAACAGAGTATTGAATAATATAATAAAATATATTAGATCCGTATTATTAAACAGTGATCCTATAGGATAAAAAAATATAGATAGGTTTATCTACTACACGATAAAAATAGAAAGAGCAAATTTTTTAATAAATAATTCAAATAAGCATTATTTATTATATTACTTCATGCTATAAAAATCTTAAAAATTACGTTATATTTTTTTTGTGAATATACTCGTATGAATAAGAAATGTATGAATTGGACGGACACATATCGATTAAACACATTTCGTTAGGCGTACAAAGTGATAGTGACCTTTTAAATCCGTATGTTTAATAGCTGTAATTACTGCTGTGTAAATAGTCGTTACGCAATCGAAGTGGATAATAGTAACGCGAGCGATCTCCACTCCACCCACGACATTTTGGCCCACATAACAAGGTTACATACTGAGCGTGGGCATGAAGCGTCTTGCACGCCAATATATACACCTACATACCTACGTGTAAACGCCTATTGTATTGTATTCGCGAACAAATATTTCATACTGTCTCATGTCTTAACGCATTCATAGTTGAGACCTTGCTTGCCGAAATTTTACAAAGAAACAAGTTATGTGGTTGCTACGTTCACGGCCCACTCTCAACACGACCTCCGCTAAGGTCAGGTTTTCACATTGTTTTCGCAAAATACTTGACATTTGAGTTAAATTACTTAATTACTTGATTTATTTAACTTCAAAGGTAATTTGATTTAATTAACCTTATAAAGATAATATTGAAAATTTTAGATATGAAACTCTTTATGTCAAAATGTCAAATACGATTTTATCACATCGAAGCAAGCATCAGCGGTTCTTTCTTCTTGTACCTCGTCAAGAATTTAGATACATAGATATCAACCACACAGAATTGTGTTCTTTGACTTTAATGATGGTTTGAGATGAAAGAGAAATAATAGTTAAAAGGTTATAGAAACAATATGGTGCAGTGCAGCTACTTGTAATAATTATAAACACTAACCAGTCATAATAAAATAAAAATGTCAGGTGTGAACAAAGAAAAGTGTTGAACAATTTATTAGTCGTGGCGGTCATGGAATGAAATATTAATGTAGCAACGACAAAACCTAATAAACAAGTTCCTTGTTTGCCCTCCCCACAATAATTTTAAGCTTTTTTGTTTTTAATATTTGTTTTTAGAGCGACCGTAGTTACATAATTTACACGGGATAGATATTACATAACATGCCAAACAAGAAAATGTATGTTTTAAGTGTATATCTATGACTGTTATTGAGATAAATTTGATATAACCTACGGATGGGCAGATGGCTAACGGAGTCTTAGTAATACAGATTAAAAACCTATTCTAGTAAAGGCTACTTATTTGTGAACATACTCGTATAATACATTTTACTATTGAAGTGATAACAGGTGTTGTATTGTTAATGAATAGGTATAATCATTTTATATCAACATAGTTTTACTAGGTAGGTAGGTACTATTATTTATGTGTGGGTTCACGTTAAGCCTGCAGAGCGTGAGTGTAAATTTAATTTCAAGGATTTTATTGCTTTTCGAGCTCTGTCTAATCATTATTAGACATTAACGGAAAAAAGTAATTTTGTTTTTAACGATTCTATTAATAACATAATTCGTAATTGGTGATAATTTGTTCCTTTGTACAATAGATCATAAATAACAAATGAGTTGATAAATGAATAAAATAAAATTGCCCGAACTTAAAAAAATTTAGAGTTTCTTTGTAACCTGAGATACGTTAAGTAATTTATTTTTGAGGTTAAAAGAACGAAGAACAACGAGAGTAAAAGTATGTAGCATATAGAATGTATAAACCAATAACTGGCTAGTAAAATTGATCGACCGCAAGCGAATCCGCGCGAGCGTCGTAAACATATTTATGACAGTTTTACAATGGCGTTGCATAATGCGCCCGCGCATGTGCCTTGACATTGCACGACACACTGAACTGCGCGCGTGTATCGTAAATCATTAAATGTGCGCAGGGTTATTCGAATAAGCTATTGGGAGAAGTAATTTTGAATTAATAATCTAATGAAGTCTGTAATTACAATTTATAAAAAAAAAACTTTAAAGGAAGTACGTTAACTAACTATGTAATAGGTACCTCTAAATACCTAATAAATAAGACGACACGTCTGGTGAAGTTGTTACTATGCTGGTTCGCCATTCGTCTAGAATGGCTAGATGAATTTAAATTTCTGTTCCCGGTCTGGTTGTTTGTGTGTATCACGGAACTGTGAGAGGGAGAGCAAATATGACAGAAAATGCAGAGGCATTCTTTTAGTACGCCAAATAGCGTGGCAACTAAAAACATTATATAGTTGATTGAAAAGAATCAACACATGACATTTACCAATCTGCATCAATAGCAGCAGCATCAACCAATCGCAATTGAGTCGCATATGCCGGGGCAATGGGCTTATATGAGCCACACGTCAAATAACTGACAGACAATTTCTCCTACTTGTCTCTTTTTTCATGGGCATATGTATGTGTAGCTTTGTACAGTTAGCTCATAATACTTAGCCATCTGCAAAAAATGTCTATTAAATGAGCAAATAATATTGTGTTCAAAGATAATGGTTTATCAAATTTTCGTTTTATCTAATTCATATCGCAAAATATAAATAATCGTATGCATTTGACATTGACGAAAAAGGCAATAATATCAAGATAGGATTAGGTACGGAAATTGAATAAGATTACAGTGGTTTAAGATACAACAATTTAATTTAGAATAAATGCAATTATTTTGTGTTTTGTCATATTATTATAATGTTGTACATACGAGTACATACATAATCAAGGAGAAAAGGACAACTAGAGGGAAGTGTCTAACAGTTACTTGATATAATATTATAGCTCGTATAAGAATAGCATTTCGAAGTCAATTGCGATTGGCTGATTGTTGTGAAGTGACAAAGCATGTTGATGCTGATTGGTAAATGTCACATACTGTTCCTTTTCAACCAATCATATAATTTTTGAAGTTTCTACATTACTTTCCGTACTAAAATAACGCATAGGCATTTCCTGTCATTATTGCTTTCTTTTATTTCCGTATACATAATACCTAAAATCGATAATACACGTGCAAATATACATTGTTATTTAAGTAAGAAGTTATAAAGAAGTTGTTGCAATAATATATTACGATATTATCTTTGTTAATACTCAATTCAAATAGGAAAAAAAATTACCATGAAATAAAATATCATTGATTATTACATCACCAATCGATTGATGATAGAAACGCGTATAGGTAATGTACTCGTAGATTGTAGGTATCTATCTACCTCCGACATCAATTTATACGCAAATGCTTTAAAGTTTGCTGGTTTGCGAAACCAGGAAAAGCATTGCATAGAAACCCATAGTTGTGATATAATGGCCTTTAACGACTCAAACAGGTGTCCGCTTGGTGAAAGTGTGCTGGTACATGTAAAGCCTGGTTACTTGCAAAATGCATTGTGCGATGTCTAATATGGAAATAATATGACTGTAGTGTAATAATGCTGCAAGTAAATGGCATCAAGCTTCGTCAGCTACTACTTTTAGATGTATTAATGGCACTCGATATTAGTCAGAAACTACACGCGTTGGTTCACGTGTTTAGAAACCTGGCCAAGCGACAGCCAGTAATAAATCTTGAATATACTTATGTGCTTGAAATCTGAAAATGCTACGAAACAATTGAACAATTTCACTGTTTGCATTATGTAGCGGCTTGTCGCCTGATATACACATGGGATGCTTAAACACACATTTACTCAGACGTTAAGTATATGAAAGCGAGCATGATCTGTGTCACGGTCTAATTGAAACCGTTGTACGGTGGCTTAGCACGTTAAACAAGATACCTGCGTAATTTGGGCTACAAAATATGCATTTATTCCTCAAACGTACATAACTGCTAACGGGTTTTTAAGTCACGTACCTACCTATCGATTTCTGCGCCTTTATTTATTACATTGTTGTTTTGTTTTGAGTTACGTCCTATTTATAATAAAATGGTGTTTATTGTGGTACAAGACTTACCCTTTTCTTGCGCGGATGGAGATCTTCATAGTCCATAGCAATGCCCTCATCGCTGAACGAGGAGGATACCGGGGGCGGAGATGGCGTACTGGAACGCCACGAAGACCCGGAACTGCTACTGGCACCAGGTGATACTGAGGACCGACCTCCCCACGGACCTGGTACATACAATTATTATTAAGAAAGATAATTTGATGAGATTTTCATTAAACATAATTGTACGTCGATCTATCAGTTCTTAGATACAACGTACAAAGACTGAGAAGTGACTATTAACTATACGTTGTATGAGCAAAGGAATAATAACAAATTGAATAGGTATCTCATCTTGTGTTTTTATGAGAAACGTCATCAGAACAGTAATCATTAAGTAGAATTATGTTATTCTCCGAAGCTCAGATCATTTCTACACTTATTTGCGATCGGTACACATCATAAACACGCCTGTTTAATCAACATCTGGCACGTGTTAGAACTTACGACAACGATAATTATTATTGTAAGCTTGCAGAGTCGTTATGGCAGATTACCTGATTGTATAGCGAACGGGCTTTTTGATCGAACAGAATGCCTACTTGTTACTGCAATAATAAAAGACTGTCTGACATCATTAACCGTAAGATAATTGCTAAGTCATAGGCCAGCTACTATGACAACAACAATCATTAGCTAAGGAATTTCCATGCACAAACACGTGAGTATCTTTACTTTACAACCATCTCTGTACTATATTCATTCAATACTATTTACTATAGCACTATTTTGTATAAAATTGTGTACAACTTAGTCAGTAGCAAGTATCCACAATTAAATTTCACGGCTCGAGACAGTTAAAAAAATTACATTCGTACACGTTACGCCGCAATTAAAATCTTACAATCATGTACAGAAGAAGAATTAAAGTGCAATAAATTATGAAACGGAACTATGACTGGTCACTTTCACTCGCAAGAACAGCTATTTTCTCGCGGCATACATACCTTCAACGTTAGGCTAACGTTGAAGATGTATCGTTAACTTTTACGAGTGGCTTTAAACGAGGCGTGGCTCTGCATTACTATTATGCAATAGTTCAAGTTGCATTCAACTATTCACATAGCTTCTTTCAAGTGCCCTGTACCTCTGGTATGTAATATATTGCCCAACAACATCAAAGTCAATAGTGAAATATTCTTACAATTTTATTAAGATCTTGTAACAAATGCATTTCATATTTATTAAAATTCCTTATAAATACACCTGCAACTTTCTTCGTCGGCAACGTGTAACAATCTCTAGCTCAATATGTTTTGAATAAACACGTTTCAATGTCCTACGAGTAAGACATTTTGAAACACAAACACAGTGTCTTCAGGCATTCATAGGATTCTAAATGTGTAAACAATCGATATCATTGGATATACGATTAACTCTATATAGCCACCAACCATAATTTGTATGGAACGAATGAATGGGTACAACATAATATAAAACAGAATTATCATACACATAAAAAGGGTGCATTTCGCAGTCCTTGTTTGTGAGCGCTTTTATTCATTTTAAATTCATTTGTGTTTTACTCTGAATAAATAAAAGCTGGTGAGCGAATTAAAAATTTGCTGAAAATGTGTTGTGCTCCAGTAAGTAGAGCGCATTTGGTCGGAGCTCATAACACAAGAGCGAAGTTATACCGAATACCTGTCTAGACATAGTCTAGACTGCTGTCTAGACGTTATCAGCGTTTTACAGATTTTATACCAAACCCTTACGGAGTTACATCTAAACGTAACTGCAAATCGTAAATTGAGAGCCACAAAGTACACGAATTTAGACACTGCAGTTGGAGAGTGAAACACCCTAAACTAACAGTAAAATGTTGAACCAATCTTCATCTCTACTAACTGATTTCAGAACAGAAGAAGAACGGGACTGTTATACGAGTACGTAAGATAGAGCGTTAGAGTAACTAACTGCTGCCAGCAAAACGCGATGATGTAACAGGCAGAAGTATTATGTCTACATTGAGTTATTTTTTACTACGTATTAGAGAGAGAGGACACTGTGAACAAAATTTTGTAACGTTTTGGATAGGATGCATCTAACCAGATATGAACTCCTACTCATAGCAAGCATATGACGCGATGCCACGTTTGAATTGCAAGATTGATTCTAAACAATACATCGTTTTTTTTCAAAATCAAATTAAAAAAGTGCTTCTTCTATAATATCTAAGTGTTATTAACTTTGCTTATAGCAAACTTAATAATCGTAAGAACATTTTACCTAGATGATTTCTGTTCAACTTTCCCTAAACTTTAGTTTATTTCTAAATTATCTCATCTTTCCATATGGTCCATGGTGACAATGATAATTATTATTCAATTCAATGATAAAATAATATATGTTTTTAAAATAGTCGAGCATATCGAGGTTATAAAAAAGAAGCCATTGCCGATTACTATAACAAGTGGCGCCTCGTAGCGTTCAATCGCAGTTGTCGTTTTACAAGACTAGAACAGGTCTATCCAGTCGGGGTTGACGTATTGTAGTTTTTCGTTCAACGGCCGGGAGGTCTTTGGTGTCAAGCGTGGAGGTCGAGGACTTACTGGGACGAGGAGAGTTGGGCGAACAGCTGAGCGACATGAGGACGAGCGCCGCGTTACACTCGTTCATTTGGTCGTCTCGCTCGCCGTAGCCCAGGTCGCAGGAACTGCTCGGTCCACGTTTACGGGATCTGTAAATTATAATATTCATATTACATATTTATTATTAAGTACACGATATACATTTATAGAGAAAACAGTCAAATTTTGGTCTTTATATTGATATACAGGTAGGTATTGATTATTATTTGTAAAAGAAGAAGAGAAATGAAGAGAACATGGCAGAACAGTATGTACCTACAATCCTACATATATTATGCTGAATGCATGACAACCAACCAACAAACCTGGAGATAGTCGAAAGCATTAAGAAAATGAAGATTTAATTTATCTAACACGTGATACGGTGTATCGGTGAATTTTTTTTTTTAATTTTCCATCTCATTAGACTATTAAACAATTTCTAGAAATATTTTAGCATAAACAGCTGTTGCTACCATGATAGTAAATCCAAACTAAATGTATAGGTAGTATTGGAGATGCGTAATTATTCTACATACATAATTCTGTTATTATATATTCACACAAGTGTGAATTACGTACATATTAGCTTACGTAATTTACCTACAAACGTAAGCAAGTACTTTATTAATCAACATGTTATTTATTGTTAATTTACTCATGTTGTTGCAAGGCAGTGCGCGCTTTTTATCCGCTCTAATTGCTTAGAAGTTTTATTTAAAAATCAATAGTCAAGCCATTACCATTCTAAGAATGTTTAATATTCACTTTACTGCATTAGGATTATGCAGAAATGCACCAAGAATTTTTAACCTCTAAATTATATTTGTCCATAATTTTATCTATTATTTTTCACCGTCTTAATAGTTAATATACTGAATTAAAATCAAGATACGCGACGTACGACTTAATAATAAATCTTACAACAGCGTTAAATATAAAAAAAAGGACATGATAAGAATTCAATAAAACTTTTCGCGCACGTTAACATTACTCAGTACGGGGTAAGGGCCGTTTGTCGGGATCTTCAGTATCGTTATATGTGAACTGAACTGTGTATTTATCTGTTACGCAAGTACGATCTATACTCCTGAGTGATATTTGGATATGTTGCGTAAGGACGGGCCCGTGATCCCGCGCGTCTGGCCGATCACCCCGCAGTTCATTAAACAAAAGTTCGTTCGTCTTTGACTCACTCGAGGTCAATAAATAAATGCATAGCTTTTCCATTTACTTGCAAGAGCTTAAATTCAATTTACTGAGGTTACCAGCTATGCTACATTCACGTGTAATTCAATTAAAATATTTATCGCCATAATAAAGTATGTAAATAACGTGAAACAAGTTACGAATTGTTGATGTCTTGTATTTCGAGCTAATTAATTTTCGCGTCGTCGTTAGGGGCAGTATACGAGTATTAAAGAAAACTTGATTTAAAACACGCGGTTAACGGAAATCATGAGCTGTTTTTATAATTTACGCAAGTAGTACAATCAAATAGTAATGACGCAAATGTTATTCAAAACTGAACAGTATGTAAACACAGGTGACGCGAAATTTATACGTAATTGACCACATTCAAATAGTATTTTGTTACATTGCGGTACCTAAGTTACCTGTTTGATATTGTTACTTGATTAAAAATGTTGCCTTTGAATAACTACTAATATTTTTATAAATATAATACAATTAAAGTAGTAAATGATGTATAAAGTTCTGATTTCATATGGTAAATGATGCGAAAATATCTAGGGACTCCTATAAAATTAATAGCCATGTATTTACTCTATGCTAATAGTTAAGTCTCTGGCTTATAATAATGATAATATAGACGAAAGAGAAATTCTATTAGGCGTTCATGATCCCGGTTCATGACACTGTTGAAAGTTCTGAGGGTAACGGTGGATGTCCTCAGTTAGGCATCGGCCTGTCGTTGCACGTTTGGGGACGTTGACTTACAGAGATTCACTGAACTGAATGGAACTGTTATACTTAAGTACCTATATCAACATCCAAAGTTATTTTTTATATATTGCTAGTAAAATTTTTAAGACTTTCTATTTTTACTAGACTGGTATCGATGGTATACATCTTGAATTTAAAATACAGAATTGATTCAAACGGGTTCATGAAACTTATTTAACCAATTTTTGTTTTAAAAGGCATTGATCAACTATGAGAAGCAGGTACTCGAAGTTCATTTTCGTTCATTTTATAGACGAAAAACATTCAGGCTGCATAATTTTGAGAACTTGAGAAGTTTTGTTGCCGCACCACGTGTTACCTGTGCGAAATTCTATAGTTGGTGTAAGCTTAAAATGTCGGTAGGCGAACGCACCCCAGATACAAGGTGTGTTAACCCCGCACGCGACCTTCTGCAGGTCGATTCAAAACAGATAGGTAATTGTAGGTCACACTACTAGCGGCCGCGCCATTTGTGGGTTCAATGTGGCAACAACTTTCAGTAATGTTAATTTTTATTCATTTATTTGGCCGTAATTACTTATGTGACGTGTCATAGATTTATATTTATAGATTCTGAGTTGGGTTGGGTGTAGATAAAGATAAAAATCTCTACGAAATCGGTACAGATTGAATCAATTTCGTTTTTTCCTTTCCAACTTCCAACTCTTTCAGTTCCCTCAATTTGCCGAATATTAATAATATGTATATTTAGGGGCTAATATTACGAAATATATATTTATATTAAACTATATACATGTACCTAGGTTGATCAATCTTTGTCCCGAGATAACAAAAGTTCTCCAATACATTACTTCAATTTAAGCATGATCTCGTTGTCGAGCGATATACCTACCTATTTAGTTTACTCTTGAAATAAAGAAAAACATAAAAATACTTTTGATAACGCGAGCTGTGACCTATGTAAACATTTTTAGATTGTTGCTTTGTAATTAAATGGTTGTTGGCGTAAAATAACGTAACAGCTATTTACTTAGCGATAGTCCTGTCTGCAATACGCATTTATTTATTTAGCTCACGATAAGCACGGGCAATGTGTCACCTGAGATAAATGTATCCAACGGTAAAATAAATCTTAGAGATTGGGTAGGTACTACTGAATATCTAGAGTTAAGATAAGATCTATTACATAAGAGTATACCTAATACCTATGCGTAACAATATAGAATCGTCTACGGTTATGTAATACAACTGAAACTTTAAATTTGTTCAAACATCTAGTAAGTAGAAAAATACATACGGTCATAAATATATCAAAGATATAAACGAGACGTTGATTCTTTGGTAATTTCTTCAAGTAGTTATAACGTTAAAAACAAAGGGCAAGGTTATTAAGTACTTATTTGTGAAGAACGTAGTTGAATGCCAATGTCATTTCGCTCACGTGGCTTCACGGTTCGAGCGTGGAGTTGTTCATATGCGCGTGTCTTGTTGTTATGGACAATTTAGGGATTCTTTTATTGATATAAATGTTAATAAATGATTATATAAGTAGATTTTTCTTGCGTTTATGAGAGAAGTTTTATTTTCAGAAAGGATTTTTCTAATCAGTTAGTACCTATATTAATTACTTTCTGTAAAAAAAACAACAGAATTATTTTCAATTTTCTTAGTTAATTATTGATTGGTAAAGCAACTTATAATAAAATCAAAAACCAGCTTGGCACAGCTCATGCATCTTATTGGCTATTCAAGTAATAAAACAAGGTGTCCGATTTTAAGTAATGTATGCGACAAACAGGTTAAAAATATTTTTGTTCATTAGATTTAATTCATTCCACGGCCGCTGACGGCAGCTGAGCGGACTAGCCGCGCGCCGGCCGGCCGCCGCGCTGCGCCGCCACGTAACATTGAGCACGACCTTGCCGCTTGTTGCCATGTCAAACTACTGCCTCATGTTAAAAACTATTGTGTCGAATATTTCCTATTCCTACTTAAAAAGTATGAAATGTTAGACATAAAAGTGATTTTTAGATTAAGTAAGATGTAGATAATATACCTATTCTGCTTAAAATTAGAGTATAAAGATGATTAAAAATAATTATCAATTACATTTTACAGTTATATTTAAATGAGCGGTTTTCGTTTTGCGTTAGTTATCCTGTAATCGGTAATCCCGTATAGGTAAAGCTCTTAAAGATATTAAAGGATGGTAGGTACCTAGTAGCTATTCAGCTATGCTTCTGAGCTTTTTTAGATCTTTTTTTTCTTTTCTAATTTTAAACTAGGTAGGTATTTGTAATTTTAAATACACAACTCATTGTAGTTTAGCGTAACAATGGGCAATATACGCGTAACATTAGTCATAAATCTTTGAAGTGCCGAAATGATTCACTTTAATGAGAATCCTATGCTGTACGGTACGGATTGTTAATTAATTATTTTAATAAATAAGAAATAAATAGGTACCTATTTATAATAAGAAAAGAAAGAGTATTTTACATTTCGTCCATATAATCGTTTACTATAATAAATACATATTTAATATTTATATTTATATACAAAATTATGTAAAAAATATTATCAAAAAATGCTTCCTTGTAAACAGTTTTAAGATTTTATTATATTTTATATTAAACATGTTGCAATATATGAAAAGTGGCAAAGTTATGTCTGAAATAATCTTACTGTTTATTACATAACACGTACATAACGCATCTTTGCCATTTATTTGCTACTGTACTGTATGTACCGTCAAAGTCATAAGCTAATAGTGTTTAAACAGAGACGCAGACGCGTTGATAGGTATTTTTTGGCTTGTTCTAGAGGTCTATATTTTCTCATATCTATCTTAGGCATCTCAAGCGCAGAGATAATTAAAATTTACTGTAAAGATTAACCAAAGTCGCTCAGTGAGCAAGTAACATTTAGCAGGCAGTTGGCGTAGGTCGGGGCATTTAGTGGATATAAAAAGTGCGATTGAGCTAGCACGACTCTACCGAACGCCCCGCTCCGCTCTCCTCGCGGTGACCTCACCGCTAGTAGGTACCTAACCTACTGTTAGCTGCTACGTTTTTTTACATTAACTTTGATTGTGACTTGACCATAATTCTAAGAGCTTTGTTGGCAGAAAATTGCTGAATGCAGCAATGTAAGGTGCATGACCGGGCAAAATAGGAGCCTGTTCAGTTGCGGATTTCTAAAGTCTAACAGACAAATAATAATGGATTATTATTCAGCTGCGAACGTAGAGTTTATATAAAATTACCATTTTTTAAAAGATCTATTAATACATTTGAATTATCATTATGAAACTGAGAAACAATTGTTTTATATAAAGTTACTAAAAAAAATACTTTATTACCTACATTTTTAATAAAATGTTTAGTATATCTAAATCTTTATCTATGTATAAAAAACTAATCTCAAGGAGTTTTTCATTCAACCGGTGTTTACAAATAAATTATACTAAAACGTAGGTATTAAATACATGATGTTATTTTTTCATGTCTGCAATTAGCCGTGCAACGCTGCGCCGATCTCTTTTTATGACGAGCTTGTTCGGGGAATTTCGCAGTAAAATATTGAGCTCTGTGCAAAAGTGTAATTACCTCTACACCCGAGGAGTTTTTGTTCCCTTGATCGGTGGAATAACCTTAAGATAGGTCGATGGAAAGTCAACGCGATTTCAAAGAACCGTGTGCAGCTCATTGTTGCATGCGTCATTTTCATAAAAGTTCTACCTATTTAGTTTAATTTTACGTTGACGTCACATATGGACGTAGTTATACGATGTGACGCATTTTGCATAATATTGAATACACTTATTTTTGTATTACTTTCTCTAGACGAAGGCGGCATACCTGCACCTGCCAAATGAGCTAACGGGCTTTAACAGCACCAACGAAAGCAAACGTGTATACATTCGACGAGAAAGTGGCTCTCCACCGCCATCGGCCGGCGCGGGCCGCGTTCCTTCTCTTTTCGTGTTGCGCAAAGTGCAAAATGCCAATGAAATATTTACACTTAGTTAAAAGAATGCATAAATACTTACTAAGCTTCAAAGTTCCTCACACTTTTGTATAATAAATTTGTATTCCAACAAAATGTAAGAATATTCTACGTTAATTGTTTATCTTTTGTAGAGCTTTTATGAATTTAAACATAAAAAGGTAATTTGTAAGTAAATTTTTAAAATATGTTACCCTGTTACCAAATACTTAATTTAATGGATCTTAATTCAATTTAAACAATTAATCCATACCTTAATTTAATATTTTTTGAGCATTTAGATATAAAATTGTGTGTAAATTTTATATTTTTCTGGGTCACTAATATAATTTATATTTAGGTACATATAATAAAGAAAATACGTAAGTTGATATTGAAAGACAAAATATTTTTTCTGTTGTGTACTCCACAACAAAACTGAGCTTCAGATTTTTGGCCGCATTCCTAAAGGCAAGTACGTAATGACGAGCAACAAGGTTTTCACTCATAAGTATTTACGACGTGTTTTAGCGACTGGCGCTACCAGAGCAATTCCACGTATGGACCTAATAGGTCCGGAATCCGTCTATCAACGTCAATAGCTCGATCGTGTCACTTAAATCTATTAACATACAACAGCCCCTATAAATGGATACCAATTTTAATATTTCAAAGTACATTAATGTGAAGTGTTATAAAATGAAATCTTGTTAATGAGGAAGTTATCAGAGACTAAGGAAATTTAAAAAACGCATATTAAACATTTGCTGAGAATTTAAATAACATTTAAATGCAAAGCAAGAGTTGAAGGGAGAGAGATAAACCGTTGCAATGCGCAGTGTTGCGACATCAAAATGCGGGCTGTACAGTCGCCCTACTGGCCGACTGAGGAAGTACCTGCCTGGGCTGCTTGAGGACGCTGAAGCATGCCAGAATGGCAACACTGTAGAAATTTGTATTATGGAGGTCTTGATAGTTTTTGAATTTTCTCGAGACATTGGGAACAGCAGCAATTATGTAATTAATGATAATATTTCTGTGCATTTTTATATTATACTAGCTGACCCGGCAAACTTCGTACCGCCTAAAAATTAATAAAAAGCAAAATCGAAATACATTTATTTTATTTGTG